>PYAF01003334.1:69527-86605 GCA_007407185.1 Glycine tomentella | reverse complement strand
CTTTGTATATCTTGGCATTCTCATATGCAGCTAACCTGAACTCATCTAATTCATTCAATTGGAGCAACCTCTTTTCATTAGCTTTTGTTAGTTCAAAATTTAAAAACTTAGTTGCCCAGATTGCTTTATGTTCAAGTTCAATAGGGAGATGGCAAGCCTTACCATAGACAAGCTGAAAGGGAGACATACCTATTGGAGTTTTAAATGCAGTTCTGTATGCCCATAAAGCATCATCTAGCTTCCTAGACCAGTCCTTTCTTGATGTTCCAACAGTTTTCTCAAGTATTCGCTTCAATTCTCTGTTGGAAATCTCTACCCGGCCACTTGTTTGAGGATGATATGGGGTTGCCACTTTATGCTTGACTCCATACTTTGCCAACAAGCTGTCAAACTACTTGTTACAAAAGTGAGTTCCTCCATCGCTTATGATTGCTCTTGGCACCCCAAATCTGGTGAAGATGTTCTTCCTTAGGAATGAGACTACCACCTTGGCATCATTGGTAGGTAAAGCAGCTGCCTCGACCCACTTTGAGACATAATCTACAGCAACCAAGATGTATTGGTTTGAGAATGACTTAGGAAAAGGTCCCATGAAGTCAATGCCCCATACATCGAACAGCTCGACTTCTTGGATGTTGTTTAGTGGCATCTCATCTCTGCGAGATATGTTCCCCTGTCCTTTGACAGCTATCACACTGCATCACAAAGTTTTTAGCATCCTTGAATAATGTTGGCCAGTAATAGCCACATTGCAGCACTTTGTGTGCAGTCCTGTTTGCTCCGAAATGGCCTCCATAATTGGAAGAATGACAGTGCCACAGAATATCCGGCACGTCTCTTTCAGCTTCACATCTACGGATAACATTGTCAGTGCATTGAAAATATAAGTAGGGGTTATCCCAGATATACCTTCTCGCATCATGTAAAAATTTCTTTCTTTGCTGCCAATTGAGATCTTCAGGTAAAATTCCAGCAACTTTGTAATTGGCCATGTTAGCAAACCATGGACTGAATTGCACAGCAAGCACTTGCTAATCAGGGAAAGACTCATTGATTTCAACTTCTGGTCCGTCTTGCAAGTCTTTATCCTGAATCCTAGACAAATGATCTGCAACTTTGTTTTCCACTCCAGCTTTATCTCTGATTTCAAGTTCCTGCAGCAATAACATCCAACGCAACAAGCGTGGTTTTGCATCTTGCTTATGCAGCAGAAATTTAAGAGCTGCATGGTCAGTATAAACAATCACTTTTGAGCCTTCTAAATATGATCTAAACTTATCCAAGGCATACACAACAACTAGCATCTCTTTTTTAGTTGTGGCATAATTTACTTGTGCCTCATTTAAGATTTTACTAGCGTAATAAATAACATGCAAGCGCTTTTCTTTCCGTTGTCCTAAAATTGCACCTACTGCATAATCACTAGCATCACACATGAATTCATAAGGTAAACTCCAATCCGGAGCTATTAAAACAGGTGCAGTGGTGAGTTTATGCTTCAAGGTGTTGAATGCTTCAAAACAAGCATCATCAAATGTGAACTCATTGTCTTTCTCCAACAATTGGCTTAATGGCTTTGAGATCTTAGAGAAATCCTTGATGAATCTTCGGTAAAAACCTGCATGACCTAAGAAGCTACAAACACCACTCACATTAATATGAGGAGGTAATTTCTCAATTAATAACAGTTTAGCTCTATCTACCTCTATTCCCATTTCAGAAATTTTGTGGCCTAGCACTATGCCTTCCCTTACCATGAAATGACATTTTTCCCAGTTTAATACTAAATTAGTCTCTTGACATCTTTTTAGAACTTTAGCTAAGTTAGCTAAGTAAGAATTAAAACAAGGGCCAAAACAGAAAAATCATCCATAAATACCTCAAGCCCTTTTTCTACCATGTTAGAGAAAATTGAAAGCATGCATCTCTGGAAGGTTGCAGGTGCATTACACAATCCAAATGGCATTCTTCTATAAGCAAACACCCCAAACGGACATGTGAAGGCTGTCTTTTCTTGATCTTCCGGTGCTACTGGCATTTGGTTATACCCAGAGTAACCATCAAGCAAACAATAATAGTCATGACCGGTAAGTCTTTTAAGCATTTGATCCATGAATGGAAGTGGAAAATGATCTTTTCTAGTTGCATCGTTCAGCATCCAGTAATCCACACACATCCTCCAGCCTGTGATGGTTCTTGAGGGAATCAAGTCATTGTTGTCATTTTGAATGACCGTCATGCCCCCTTTCTTTGGAACAGTTTGGACTGGACTTACCCAAGGTGTGTCTGAAATCGGATAAATCATACCTGCATCTAAAAGCTTAACAACTTCTTTCCTTACCACTTCTTTCATTATGGGATTGAGCCTTATTTGTGGCTGCCTTACAGGTTTAACATCAGTTTCCATTAGAATTTTATGAGTACAAAAGGAGGGATTTATACCTTTCAAGTCTGAAATAGACCAGCCTATGGCTGACTTGTGCTCCTTAAGTACTTTGAGCAGTTTTTCTTCCTCAAACCATTCTAGCCCTCGGTTAATGATGACTGAATAAGTCTCATTCTCACCTAGGAAGATGTACTTCAAATGTTTCGGTAGTTCTTTCAGCTCAACTTTAGGTGCTCTGGTTGGGATGTCATCTTCCTTCTGCTCTAGCTTTTCTAGCATAGGTTCTGCTGTGTTTTTTGCAGCTGCAGGGCTGGATTCTGCAACAAACATTGCTGCTGCACTTGCTGTCTCCTCTGCTGCATAATTTCCTGCAGCAGCTGATTTTGCTTCTGCATGAATTGTTGTATATTCTGCTGTTGCAACTGAGTTTTCTGCTGCATATTTTTCTACATAATCTGTTGTTGCAGCAATTTCTACTATATCCTCAGTTTTAGTTGCTTTTAAACCTGCTGTAATACCTGCACAAATAACATTATCCAACACATCTAGCCTAAAACAATCATGTTCATCAGCTGGATGTTTCATGGCATCAAATACACTGAATACAACAGATTCATCATTCAGTCTTAACTCAAGCTTTCCCTGCTCTACATCTATTAAGGCCCTAGCAGTGGCTAGGAAAGACCTTCCTAACAGCAAAGGGATTTCACTTTCTCCCTCCATGTCTAACACAATAAAATCTGTAGGGAATATGAATTTGTCTACCTTCACTAAAACATCCTCAATTACCCCTGAGGGTTTCCTTAAAGATCTATCTGCTAATTGCAAGGATACTTTAGTAGGTTTTAATTTAGATATGCCTAGGGATTTACACATAGATAATGGCATGAGATTTATACTAGCCCCTAAGTCACAAAGTGCTTTCCCTACATTTATATTTCCTATAGCTATAGGGATGTTAAAACTTCCAGGATCTTTCAGTTTGGGTGGAAGCTTCCTTTGAATGATTGCACTACACTCCTTAGTGAGTGCTATGGTTTCACAATCTTGTAGCTTATGTTTCTTAGATAGAAGTTCTTTCATGAATTTTGCATAATTGGGCATATTAGCTAATGCCTCAGCGAATGGTATATTAATGTGCAACTTCTTGAACGTATCTAAGAACCTGGCAAATTGCTGCTTCTGCAATTGTTGCTTGGTCTGCACCGGATATGGAGGCTTCTCAAAGCGAGAAAAGTCCCACTTCTTTGGTTGAGGTGCAGAATTTTGCTCTTCTGAATTTTCTGCAGCTTTTTCTTTTGATGGTTCAGCTGCTGCATTTTTCTTCTCAGCTTCCTTTCTACTCACCTCAGGTTTTTTTGGTGTAGATAATACCTTACCACTTCTTTCATTATGGGATTGAGCCTTATTTGTGGCTGCCTTACAGGTTTAACATCAGTTTCCATTAGAATTTTATGAGTACAAAAGGAGGGATTTATACCTTTCAAGTCTGAAATAGACCAGCCTATGGCTGACTTGTGCTCCTTAAGTACTTTGAGCAGTTTTTCTTCCTCAAACCATTCTAGCCCTCGGTTAATGATGACTGAATAAGTCTCATTCTCACCTAGGAAGATGTACTTCAAATGTTTCGGTAGTTCTTTCAGCTCAACTTTAGGTGCTCTGGTTGGGATGTCATCTTCCTTCTGCTCTAGCTTTTCTAGCATAGGTTCTGCTGTGTTTTTTGCAGCTGCAGGGCTGGATTCTGCAACAAACATTGCTGCTGCACTTGCTGTCTCCTCTGCTGCATAATTTCCTGCAGCAGCTGATTTTGCTTCTGCATGAATTGTTGTATATTCTGCTGTTGCAACTGAGTTTTCTGCTGCATATTTTTCTACATAATCTGTTGTTGCAGCAATTTCTACTATATCCTCAGTTTTAGTTGCTTTTAAACCTGCTGTAATACCTGCACAAATAACATTATCCAACACATCTAGCCTAAAACAATCATGTTCATCAGCTGGATGTTTCATGGCATCAAATACACTGAATACAACAGATTCATCATTCAGTCTTAACTCAAGCTTTCCCTGCTCTACATCTATTAAGGCCCTAGCAGTGGCTAGGAAAGACCTTCCTAACAGCAAAGGGATTTCACTTTCTCCCTCCATGTCTAACACAATAAAATCTGTAGGGAATATGAATTTGTCTACCTTCACTAAAACATCCTCAATTACCCCTGAGGGTTTCCTTAAAGATCTATCTGCTAATTGCAAGGATACTTTAGTAGGTTTTAATTTAGATATGCCTAGGGATTTACACATAGATAATGGCATGAGATTTATACTAGCCCCTAAGTCACAAAGTGCTTTCCCTACATTTATATTTCCTATAGCTATAGGGATGTTAAAACTTCCAGGATCTTTCAGTTTGGGTGGAAGCTTCCTTTGAATGATTGCACTACACTCCTTAGTGAGTGCTATGGTTTCACAATCTTGTAGCTTATGTTTCTTAGATAGAAGTTCTTTCATGAATTTTGCATAATTGGGCATATTAGCTAATGCCTCAGCGAATGGTATATTAATGTGCAACTTCTTGAACGTATCTAAGAACCTGGCAAATTGCTGCTTCTGCAATTGTTGCTTGGTCTGCACCGGATATGGAGGCTTCTCAAAGCGAGAAAAGTCCCACTTCTTTGGTTGAGGTGCAGAATTTTGCTCTTCTGAATTTTCTGCAGCTTTTTCTTTTGATGGTTCAGCTGCTGCATTTTTCTTCTCAGCTTCCTTTCTACTCACCTCAGGTTTTTTTGGTGTAGATAATACCTTACCACTTCTAGTTGTGATGGCTTTAGCGTGTTCCCTTGGGTTTATCACTGTGTCACTTGGGAACTGGCCTTGTGGTCTCTCAGCCAACTATTTTGCAAGTTGACCAATCTGGTTTTCCAGATTTCTGATGAAAGCGTCTTGGTTTGTTCTGTGAGCTCTTGTTTCAACTATAAATTCTGCTGTTGTTTTTGACAGCTGCAACACTACTTTTTCAAGTTCCGAAGGCTCCTTGTTGGGAATAGGAGGGGGCTGCAAGTAGTTGTTAGACTTGTAGTCTAAGCCACCTCCTTGGAATTTCCTTTGATAGTTGTTTCCCGGAGCAAAATTATTGTAGTTTCTCTGATGAGGCTGCTGCTGCCTCTGCTCATTCCAAACTCCATTAACCTGCACAGGGTCAGGACCAACAAGAATAGGGCAAACATTAGACTCATGCTCACCTTGGCAGTACTCACAGATAACATGTGGTTGGCTAGCTGCCACTTGGGCTGCAGAAACTTGTAATTTATCAATCTTTTCAGTCAATTTGGCTAGTTGATGTGCCAAAATTTTCTGCTCTGCAAGCATCGCATCGTTAGTGGACACCTGAATTGGTTCTCTCTTTGGCTGGTGTGTTATATTTTCATTTTCATTCCGGGCCAAAGAATTGATAAGCTCATATGTCTGAGCTGCTGTTTTAGACCTTATAGTACCCCCTGCTGCAACATTCACGATCATACGAGTTTCAGGAGTCATACCATTAAAGAATATACGTACCTGCTTACCTACAGGCATATCATATTGTGGACACCTCCTGATCAATTCTTGGAATCTATTCCAAGCAGCACATAGGGATTCTCTTCTAGTTTGAGTAAAGTTGGTGATTTCATTCACCAATCGGTTATATTTATCCATGGAAAAGTACTCTGCAAAAAATCTGGAAACTAAGTCCTCCCAAGTTGAGATGCTATTGGATGTTTGTCTATTCATCCATCTCAACGCATTTCCTTTAATAGCAAAGGGAAATAGACTTAATCTCACTGCATCATCTGAGACCCCTTGGTGTCTGATAGTATCACAGATTCTGAGAAATCTGTCAATGAAGTCATGTGGGTCTTCAAAGTCTTCTCCTCCAAACTGACTGCGCTTCACCAATGCTATCAATGAAGGGTTGATATCGAAATGATTAGCTTGTATTGGTGGCCTCACAATGTTGGAGTTGGGTCTTATGAACATAGGAGCCAGAATATCCTCCATTAGTTCATCTTCCGGTCTCCGTCTTGGCTGGTTAGGTTGTTCTTTAGTGTAATATCTTGAATTTTTAAACATATGATTAAGCCTGAATTAAGCACGTGTTAAGCTTAGGATTAAGCTTATAATGGAGAAAATATAATTAGGCCTTGGAATCCCTTGAAAGGAGGCTTAAACGCTTGAGAAAGAGTTGAAATAGGCTGTTCTGGCCTACGGCGCGACCTGCGTGAAGTGCGGCGCGACCCGCGCCAGATGTATAAAATGTGCCTATGCTGTCTGCCATCCCGCGCTAGTAGCGTGAGTACGGCGCTAGTAGCGTGGGAAGGGCTCTAGAAAATCATGTTTTCTTCTGGAGTTCCACGCTAGTAGCGTGGAGTCCATGCCAGTAGCGTGGGAAGTGGCTCAAAAATGACATTTTCTTTCTGCCAGCCCACGCCAATAGCGTGGGAGTCCACGCTGGTAGCGCCAGTTCACCGCCATTATGGCGCTGATAGCGCGGAAGGTGGCGCGGGTAGCGTGGAATCGCGGGCAGGCCGAGTATATAGGGGCAGATCGACTTTTCTGAAGAAAAAAATCTTCTTCTTCTTCTTCCTTTGGTCCTGGACTCCATGGGAGTTGTTCCAAGCTTTCCCAGACCCTATATACTAGCCTAAACCCCTTCTTGAGACCTTTAATCTTGAGTGAACCGATCAGAAAGCTAAAATCCTTCGTCATTTTCCTTGAAAACCCCAGTTTAAGTGAGGAGAGGAACCTCAAAGGGAAAAGCTCAGAGAACTTGAGCTTGGTGCAGAACCACAGCGTGATTAGGACATAGAAGCTCGAGGAAGCTGTCCTGAGATCTCCTGGGTCGCCACTAAGGTAAGGAATTCAAGTTCTCTTGGGTCTCTGTGATTTTGGGGTTTTCTGAGTTTTGTGACCCATGCTGAGATGGGGCTAGAATTAGCCCAGAGTCCAGTTGAGAAACTTGTTTAGGACGATGAATAGATGAAGGAATAGCTTTCAATTTTTGATTCTGATGATTTTGGATTTTGGCTCTGTGTGGCCTATGTGATCTGTGTTATGGCCACTTGTACTGGTCATCTGATATACCAGAGCGTTATATATATTGTCTAGAGCCTGTGTGGCTAATGGAATGGAGTCTTGAGCAAGGCTTGAACCATTCCAGTGATATTGTGAGTTGTTGAGGCTGATGAGATTATGCCATGTTTCTGAGGCATTGAATCTACAATGATTCAGTTTTGATACTCAGCCCAGATGGACCTTGTATGTCTGAGAGAAGCCTAATAATAGGCTAAACTTGTTTTGAACCCTAGGATAGGGGAATTATGCTATGTTTGATCTGTGATTGATGCCTGTGGTCTTGATATTAATATGAAACTACATGTGCCTTGATTAGGCCGTGATTCTGAGGTTATTGGTGGCGGGAGCCACAAAGCAGGGACCAGACCACAGAGTGACATCTTGCCAGGTAAGTTCAGTGTCCCTGGGGATGATTCCCATCTTGTGTGCCACACCACACTCCTGGGGAGTTGTGGTCATGTCATAATACATGCATTGCATTTGCGTTCTGATGATGATGACATATATGCCTCTGTGCTTGATATATGCTGGTTATATGCTGAGGTATGATTGTATTATGGACTGTGATTGTGCTTGAGATAGATCTATTGGCCAATAGATAGATATGGACCTCCCTAGGAGATGGTTTCCTCCTAGTATGGCTGGCTCTTGGGTGATGATGATCCCGGGGTAATGATGATCCCCTAGGCCAAGGGAATAGTTCAGATGGTTTCCTGCTATTCTCGGAGGTACCATATGTGTATATCCCCATTAAGGGTAGTGTCCGGTGGGATGACACAGGTGTGAGTTCCGGCCTCACACTGGGAGATGGTTTCCTCCCATTCTAGGAAATGGTTTCCTCCTAGCCTGATACGTTGGTATAGGAGATGGTTTCCTCCTATTTGGTGACTTGATTACAGGAGATGGTTTCCTCCTGCTCTGAGATGTGTAGTCACCCTGTATGATATGCTGTGTGATTGAGAAAGCCAGAGGGCTAGGCCAGTGGGCCATTTGATTGTGATATGTGTGCATATGTATTATGATAGTGGGCCAGGGTGGAGGAGATTCCTCCATGGACCCTGAGCTTACTGAGATATGTTATCTCACCCCGTGTGGGGTTATGTGGTTTCAGGTGAACCTTCTGGAAGAGAAGAGCAGTCTCAGGGCAAGAGGCCCATCAGAGACTAGGCTGCCTAGCTGAGGAGCAGCATGGAGAGCTTGAAGGCTCCATTTTGATTTGCTTTGTTTTGTTATAGTTCTGTATACCCCTTCTGAGGGATTATATTCTTTTGTAGCACCGTGTGTGGTGTGAACCTGAGATGTATATGTTGTACAGAACTTTGATGATATATATGTATATGATACCTTCCCTGAGTACATGTGTATGTTTATATTGTTGTTACTCTGCCTAAAGATCTGTTATCTGTCTTATTATGTTGATTTTGATAAACTGGATCAGTAGGGGCGTGATGTTATGGTTCTGTTATGTGATTCCATACATAATGTATCAAGAAAACGATTCTATGCTTCCGCTAATGTAT
Organism: Glycine tomentella; assembly: GCA_007407185.1. Taxonomy (NCBI): domain Eukaryota; kingdom Viridiplantae; phylum Streptophyta; class Magnoliopsida; order Fabales; family Fabaceae; genus Glycine; species Glycine tomentella. The sequence goes on along the minus strand of PYAF01003334.1, from coordinate 77,591 downwards.
AGAATTTGGTTTTATGCGCTAATCTGATATTATTAATGATAACACGTCGGAGGCCTACGGGGTGTTACATTTAGCCATCTCTGCTTCAGACTCTAATTCAGGAAGTGAATCAAAGTCAAAATTTTCAGCTTCTCTCCTTTTTTGTCTAGCTAGTCTCCTTCGGAACATCTATTTCTGGATCAAACTATAAATCCTCAGAACTAACTGACCCTCGCATAAACTTGAGAAGCGATTAGTAACAAAAATTCCAATCACAAGAGTAAAATTACTGTAAAAATCTGTAACCAATCCCCGGCAACAGCGCCAAAAACTTGTTGCGAAAACCGATCGTTTCAAGTAATAAAATAGGTAAGTGAGTATCGTTCTCCACAGGGATTGGGGTGAGTTCACAGTAATATTAAGCCAATGTGATTGAAAGTAAAACAGAAAATGTTGAAGAAAGTTGTTGTTGATTGATTGGTTGTTGATTGAAAGAAAGTTGTTGTTGATTGAAAGTAAAACAGCCAATGTGATTAAATAAGCAGTAAATTAAAATGAAGAAGTTACCAATGGAAGAGCAATTGTGGTCGGGCACAATCCCCTTTGATTCCTACCTCCTTCACTTGACTGGTTTATTAGTTTAATTTACACAAATGATAAATCTCTCCTAATCTCGTAAATCCTAAATTATTAGCGACTTATCCCTTTAATTCGATCGAGAATACTAATCCCTTAGCAATCCTGTCAAACTAAGCATTTAGAGAATATATCATAAGGGTTTCTTGTTATGATTGTTCAGAAAATAAGTCTTTTCTAGATTAGTTAATCCCTAATCCCTTAGTGAATTAACCCTTTAACCTGAATCGAAAACCTAATTCCTTAGTGAAATCTATTAGTTTAAGCATTTAAAAGACCATATAATAATTTCTGCAGCCACGCATCCCTATCCATAGGTGATGAACAACTGTTATTCTAAACAAGTCAGAAATTAGAATCCCAACGTCCCCATTGCGAATCCTAACCCTCAATACTTAATTGAAGTAATCAGTTCCAAATAAGAATAGAAAATAAGAATAGAATAGAATAAAACAATCAAAACATTATTATTCAATACCAGTCAAATTACAGAGGAGTTCACATCAGTTCATGGCCTTCCCACAATACAAGATTTAGCCTACCATAGGCTTCAAGAACATCAAAGCTGTTGAATAATACATAGTTCTGCTGAAACCCTAGCCTTGATTTTTGAATTCCAGAGGTTTAGAAGGATGGAATATGGTTGATAGGTGGTCTCCCAGTATATTTCTTAAGTTCCCAGAGGCCTTTTATTTATAGAATGATTTAATTGCAGTAATAAAGCCTAAAACAGTGCCAAATTTCGAAACAGATAAATTAATTAAGGAAACAAAATCTCTGTGGCGCGATCCGCGTGGATTCCCGCGCTAACCGCGCGGTCTGCTTGAATGGTTGGCGCTGATCGCATGGACCTCCACGCTATTAGCATGGAGTCTTCGAGCTGAGGGTCTGATGCTGAGCTTTGTGGCGTTGATCGCGTGGACTTGGCGTTAATGGCGTGGTGCTTGCGGCCTTGTCACACTAGTCGCTTGAACTCCCACGCTATCCGCGTGAATTATTCAAAACTGGGGCCTTCAGTTCATCATATGGCGCGATCCGCGCAGAGTCATGGCGCGATCCGCGCTGCACTTGAAATCTTGTTTTCTTCTCCTTTTGCCTTGAACTTCCTCTTTTTTAACCTGAAATTGCTCAAATGGTAATGAATTGAATTTAAAACAAATAAAATAATGAACTAACTATTCTTATTCTATTTTCCTAAATATTTAACTAAATTATATCCTAAAACTAGCCTAAAACTAAGATGTGTCTGCAACACATCAAAAACCTTATGAAAAAACCAAGTTTGTGCATCCAAAACAGAAATATCAAAAAGTTGTTCCAAAACCAAGGTTTAATCACATGACTTATTTTGAAAGAGCATCAAAAACTGTAATTGTAACTATTGTATGAAGAAAGGTCACACATCTAATAAATGCTATGCTAGGAGATTCTATGTGCCAAATGGAGAATGCATTTGGGTACCAAAGAAAAGGAAAATAGCTAACCCCTATGAACCCAATTTCAATTGGGTACCTTCCTTTATAAATTGATTTGAATTTTGCAGGTATGTCTAAGAGCAAGATCTTCATTATGGTATCTTGATAGTGGATGCTCTAGACATATGATCGGTGACATATCAATGTCACAAATTTGACTCTTAAAGATGGTGGATTTGTCACATATGGAGACAACAACAAAGGAAAGATAATTAGAGAAGGAAATATAGGAGACAATTTTAAAACCATGATCAGAAATGTTCTTTATGTGGAAGGTCTAAAGCACAATCTCCTAAGTATAAGCCAACTTTGTGATAAAGTGTTCAAAGTGTCATTTAATGACAGTTACTGCATGATATGTGACGGACAAAATGGTGAGGTGATTCAAATAGGTAAGAGAAAAGGTAATATCTATTTACTCTCCATAGATCATGCATTCTTTCACAACACTTCTTGCCTAATAGGTAAAATTGATGAATCTTGGCTATGACATAGAAGGGAAAGTCACATTAACATGCATCATATGAACAAGCTGATTAAAAAGGATTTAGTCATTGGATTACCCAAACTCAAGTTTGAAAATGACAAATTATGTGATGCTTGTCAAAAGGGGAAACAAACAAAAAATTCTTTTCAAAGTAAAAATGTTGTTTCTACTTCAAGACCCCTTGAATTACTTCACATAGATTTGTTTGGTCCTTCTAGAGCTATGAGTTTAGGAGGTAATTACTATGGGCTTGTTATTGTTGATGATTACTCTAGGTTCACATGGACTTTGTTTTTGAAATCCAAGAGTGATGCTTTCAATGCTTTTAGAAAATTGGCCAAACTTGCTCAAAATGAAAATGGAAGCAAAACTATCTCAATAAGAAGTGATCATGGTGGAGAATTCCAAAATGAACATTTTGAAAAATTCTATGAAGAAAATGGAATTAACCACAATTTTTCAGCTTGAAGAACACCCCAACAAAATGGTGTCGTGGAGAGGAAAAATAGATCCCTTGAAGAAGGTGGAAGAACTCTTCTTAATGAGACAAATTTGCCTAAACATTTTTTGGCTAATGCTGTAATTAGAGTTTGCTACACTTTGAATAGATTGCTAATAAGACCTATTTTAAAGAAAACTCCTTATGAACTATACAAAGGTAGAAAACCAAATATTTCTCATTTAAGAGTATTTTGGCTGCAAGTGTTTTGTTTTAAATAATGGTACAGAATCACTTGGAAAATTTGATGCTAAAGTTGATGAAGCTATCTTCCTTGGATATTCATTACATAGAAAAACATATAGAGTTTTCAATAAAAGAACCTTAAGCATGGAAGAATCAGTACATGTTATTTGTGATGAATCTAATCCCTCCAAAGAGGAAAAGAAGTGTGATATTGATGCAAGTCCTTTGGAGGAGTTCATTCAACTTAATGATTCAATGGATAAAGAAAATGAAGAACTAGTGGTTGAAGCTAAACAATCAACACCAGTCCAAGAGCCGAAAGATTGAAGAACTACAAGAGATCTCTCCCTTGACAATATCACTGGCGAAGTTTCAAAGGGGTATCTACTAGATCATCTTTGAAAAATCTCTGCTGTAATATGGCTTTTGTTTCACAAATAGAACCTAAGAACATTGATCAATCCTTAATTAATGAACATTGGATGCATGCCATGCATGATGAATTGAATCAATTTAAGAGAAATGAAGTTTGGGAACTTGTTCCTTGAACTTCTACTCTCAAACCTATTGGCACTAAATGAGCTTTTAGAAACAAACCTGATGAGAGTGGAATCATAGTCAAAAATAAAGCTAGATTGGCTGCAAAAGGTTACAAACAAGAGAAAGGCATTGACTATGAGGAAACCTATACACCAGTTGCAAGATTGGAAGCCATTAGGTTATTACTTGCATATGCATGTTTAATGTATTTTAAACTTTTTCAAATGGATGTCAAAAGTGTTTTCTTAAATGGATATATTGAGGAGGAAATCTATGTGGAGCAACCTCTTGGTTTTGTAGACTTCAAATATCCAAACCATGTTTTCAAACTTAAGAATGCTCTTTATGGTTTAAAACAAGCACCAAGGTCTTGGTATGAGAGATTAAGCAAATTTCTGCTTGAACAATCTTTCACAAGAGGACATGTTGATAAAACCTTGTTTATCAAAAGGCAAAGCAATGATATCTTATTAGTCCAAGTATATGATGATGATATAATTTTTGGTTCAACTAATCAATTGTTGTGCAAAGAATTTTCTATCTCTATGCAGAGTGAGTTTGAAATGTCAATGATGGGGGAGTTAAGATTCTTTCTTGGACTTCAAGTGAAGCAAATGAAGAATGGGACATTTCTAAATCAAACCAAGTATTGCCTTGAAGTGATCAAAAAGTTTGAAATGGATAAAAGCAAAGATGTTGCAACCCCAATGGCAACATCAACTTATCTTGATTCAGATGAAAAAGGAAAAAAAGTTGATGAGTCAAGATTTAGAGGAATGATTGGATCTTTACTGTATTTGATAGCTAGTAGACCTGATATTATGTTGAGTGTCTGTTTGTGTGCAAGATATCAAGCAAATCCCAAAGAATCACACCTCAGTGTAGTCAAAAGGATCCTCAAATATCTCAAATCAACACCAAAAGTTGGTCTTTGGTATCCTAAAGGTGCATCACTTAATTTAGTAGGATATTCTGATTCTGACTTTGCAGGGTGCAAATTGGATAAAAAAAGTACTAGTGGAACTTGTCACCTACTAGGTAGCTCACTAATATCTTGGCATTGCAAGAAGCAATTTTGTGTTGCTTTATCAATAGTTGAAGCTGAGTACGTCTCTGCTGAAAGTTGTTGTGCTCAAAACCTTTGGTTAAAACAACAATTGCAAGATTTTGATGTAGAATTAAAAGAAATACCTCTGTTATGTGACAACACAAGTGTCATCAACATTTCCAAGAATCAAATAATGCTCTCAAGGACCCAACACATTGAGATAAGACATCATTTCCTTAGAGATCACATACAAAAAGGTAACATCAAAATTGACTTTATCGATACTCACAATCAATTGGCTGATATATTCACTAAACCTTTGGCTAGAGATAGATTCTATACTCTTAGAAATATGCTAGGTATCCTTGATGAGTCTAACATTTGCTAGCATGCTTGCTATGTGCTTATCTATTTGAAATAAATTCTTACTTGATTAATGATCACATGTGCTTAAAAATTTGAAATTGTGTTGCATAAATACTGTTTATTCTGATATTACTACTAGAATAGTCGATTAAAGCACGTATTAATCGATTAAATGAACTTGAAACATTGTTAAGAATGAAATTTGTGCTTATGTAATCGATTACAAAACCAGGATAATCGATTATTCTTCATAGGAAATAATTCCAGAAAATGAATTTCTCTGGAATAATCGATTAAGCCATCGGATTAATCGATTACTCAGCCTAAAAATTCTTTTACAAAAATTCAATTCATTGGAATAATCGATTACAGTGAATGGTAATCGATTAAATTGATTGAAAAATTGTTTGAAACTCGAATTCTCTTTGTAATAATTTATTACTTGTCGAAATAATCGATTACAACTTCTGCAGAAACTAATTTTGCTTACGAATTAATCGATTATATGTATAATCGATTATTCATGGAGTTACTGCAGAATCAGCAAGTTTTTGTTGGAATTTGTAACTGCCCAACTGCCACCTAATTCAAATTCGAATCTACTATGCTTTAAAGTTAGTGGGTTAATTCGAAATAATTGTTACTCATTTCAAATTTGAACTTTGGAGCTCAAAATCTTCTATACAAATACAGCCTATGTTAAAGGAAGAAATCACACCATTGTCATCTTCAATCGTAAGCATTACTGTGTTTTTCTTTCTTTCCTCTGGTTCTAGAAACTCTATCCAGTAGCCTTTCCTCACATATTCACCATGTCTGCACCTAAGAGATTCAAATCCTCTAAGAGAAAGAGTGTTGAAACCTCTAACCCTGCTATGAATAGGTTAGACCATTGGTTTCCTGCTGAGATTGATAAAATGACCTACCTTCAGTTTAATGCCACCAAACTCATTTGTCCTCCCAAACACCTTGACTGGTTTATTAGAGAAGGTTTTAATTCCCTGTTATGATTGAAACCCAGGGATTGAAAAGGTTTGTTGAGATGAAGGGTACCTTATACCCTGAATTAGTGAAGGTGTTCTACACCAGTGCTAAGGCTTCTATGGATGGGACACTCTTGTCCCAAGTTAATGGAGTAGCCATGGAAATTACTCCTGAAGTCTGGGAAGCTGTTGCTGGTATTTCCTTTGAAGGTGAAAGGAAATTTGAAGAAGAGGCTGGAGGTTATAATAGGGTGGAAACCTATAGGGGGATGCTTCGTAACCCTCAAATGAGGCTGAAGCTTAGGCTAAGCACTGACCCAATGACTCATGAAGATAAACTTCTTCATTATATAATCACCTATATCTTGATCCCAAGATCCACTAATCATGCCCCAGCCACTAATGATGACATACAACTTGTGTATGGCATGAAGAATTCCATTCAGATAAATTGGATTCTCATTCTTGAGGATATTATGCTTAAATCCAAAAGATTGATGAATTATCCTTTTCCATATACTGTTCTAGTTTCCAGATTTATTGATTACTTCAATATAGATGTCTCTAATGAGGTTGTTGACAACACAAACTCCAGCAATAGTCTCATCAAAGAGAAACATCTTACCAAGCTTGGGATGGTCAAGACCCCTTATGGATGGCAAATGTTTGGACAACAAATCCCTGCTGCTGGAAATGAAGAAGAAGCTGATGAAGAAGCAGAAGATGAAGACCTTGCTCAACCTTCTTACAGTACATTTGAATCTCTCATGATTTAAAAGATGGATGCCTTATTGTCATTACATTATGAGCACAGGGCTAAGACTAATTCATCTTTGGAAGAGATGAAATCTAGGCTAGAAAACATAGAAGCTAGGCTTGTCCTTGATGATTTTGATAAACTAGCTTAGGTTTCTTGTATTTCCTGTTACTGCTTTACTCTGTTTTTTATTCTTTTGATTAATGTATTGTCTTTCCCTTTCCATTAATGAAATTTAAATTTCTCCTTCTCATTATTTGTTATGCTATCTTTTTGTCGTTGATAAGCCAAATAGGGGGAGAAAAATTAATTGATATTTGATTAATGTTGTCAATCAATTTTGTTATGCTATCTATTTGTTACTCTGATTTGTTCTCTGTTTTGCTCTATTTTTTGTTGTGTTTTTACAAATTAATAACTGACGAAGTTATCTAAGTCAGGAGGAGCATACTAATGAAAGTAAATGATCAATGTTTATGCAAGCATATTTCTTAACACTTGTTCTTGGCAAAGAGGCTGATTTGTTTTCAGGTTAACAAAGTTCAAGACTTCTATTTTTTTATCACTCAAAGTACTTCAAAAATCAAAGACATGGTCAATCAATATTTGGCATGTTCAAATCCAAAAAGGGGGAGATTGTTGGATATAGGGGGAGCAACAAGAAGATGAAGCTTGTGATTAGAAGAAAGTTTTGAGCTTTTGACATGCCTTGAAGATTGTAATTCAAATGATGTAACGCCCCAATCCACTAATCAGGGTCATTACCAAACACAATCCACAATCAAGCAGATATACAATCAGAGTTTAAGCAGTTTGGAAGTATATACTAAAAGTGACATCATCAAATGTCATCTGTATAACACTGTACACTATAATATGGTGAATATACATATAAGTTCCTCTGTACAGTACAAAACTATACAATATCCCCTCAGGGTACAACAAAATCGATAACCAAAACAAAATACAAAACATCAGAGCCATAGGCTCAAGTCCTCTATGCCTAAGGTGTCCAACAGCAGCTAATCCTGCATAGGCTTCTTGCCTTGGGATCTCTCTGCTACTCTGGAAGAATCACCTGCAAAACATAGCCCCACACAAGGGGTGA
>PYAF01003334.1:46884-69427 GCA_007407185.1 Glycine tomentella | reverse complement strand
GTACATCTCTATCTCGAGGCTTCATCTATATATCAGGTACATCTCCTTTTGGTGAGGCTACCTCTGTGTACATAGGTACATCTCTTATCACGAGGCTACCTCTATGTATCACAGGGCCATCTCATCCTCTAACACAATACAATTGCCTGGGGAGGCTACCTCTGTGTATATGGGAACATCTCCACGTAGGAGGCTACCTTCATATCACAGGCTCATCTCTCACCAGGTCTTTCTCAATCTCAAGTCATCTATCCTACGACAATAGGATACTATTCAAGCACAGCATGCATAACCAGGTTTCACATTCCACCAAGCATGCCACAATCAGTCACATCATAGCCATGCATATTAATTCCCTATCACAGGGTTCAGTTCACATTTCAAGCATAACAGATTGATACATCTCAATCTCCCTCTCATAGGGATCAGAACATCAGTACACAGTATCCATATACATGCATACCCAAGTTTCATAATCAATCAGGCATGCTACAAATCCACATATTCATACATATCAATTTCCCTTTCTCAGGGATCAAATACACATCAATTCCCTTTCTCAGGGATCAAATCATCAATCATAACTCATAGTTATACATCATACTCACCCATCTCTGGGTTCAGATCAAATATAAAGCATCAGCTACCCTTTCATAGGGTTCAGACAACATCTCCCAATCATTCACAGCATTATACACGTTCCTCTACTCACATATACACATATCATAACCATAATCCCAGTGGATATATGGTGGAACGCAGCAGAGGATGCACAACCAAGAACCAAGAGCTTACCTACTCTAGACAAATCACCGGCTCTCCCGGCCTCGTGATCAACGCCACCAGAGCTCTCACGCTCACGTCCTACACAAGAACAAGCATATAACATATCAGATACGGTTCTAAACCGTTCAAGCGAAAGGAAACTCTCATCCTTTCTATAAACATAAACCAATCACTGTACAAGTGATCATCTTATCCTCAACAGGATCCCTCTCAGCCTAATCCAGGCTACAGAGCCTCTACAAAGACTCTAATCAGGCTAATATAAAGCATGTCCCTGCTTTAGCCTTCTCAATATCCAACTTCTTATTATCAGTAGTTCAAGCTCATAAACCTCATCTATACACTGTCATGAGCAACTTTGTCAACTGCTCTAAGGTTCATACTAGTCATATTACTAGCCTTTTATCTCTACTCATACATACTCAGAGCCAAAATCAAACTTCATCAGTAATGATGATTCAAGGCTCTAACATCCTCAGAATATCTTTCTGAGCATAAAACTCTTCAGAGTCCAAGCCTAAGAACAGCTCTAACACCTCCAAAAACACCCTTCAAGATATTCAGAATCCACAAGACCCAATACACAGAACCAACGACTAAGGCTTGAGTTTCTTACCTCTGTGTAGCTCAGACACACTAGGGAACCACTTTCCCTAAGACAGATCGTCCAGCCCAAGCCTCATTTGCCTCTGGTTCTTCGATTCCAAGAACTCCCTTTGGAATCTCGATCTCGCCGTAAGTCGACTTTTCTCGAGAATCAAGCTAAGTCACTAGCTTATCTCAACGCTCTGAACACTTTCCCAGTTGGGTCTAAGGTGTTTAGATGAGAGATGGGTAAGATATGAAGCTCTCAAAGCGCGTCAATGGAGGTTTCTCTCTCTCTTCCCTTTCCTTTTTCTTTTCTCTCTCTCTCAGCCCAAACGGCCTCATATAAAAGCAAATCCGTCGATCCCGCGCGGCTCGCGCCAGTTCCCGCGCTGGTCGGGCCAAAGCACTGCCAAGCCACGCTAAGAGCGTGGATCCCACGCTGGGAGCGCGAGATGCCAGAAAAGATTGGCCTATTTCAGGCCTCTGGCGCTGGTAGCGCCACACGCCGCCCTGATCGCGCCAAATCCTCGGCCAGTCCACGCTGGAAGCGCCAACTCCCGCGCTTGGGGCGTGAGATGGCAGAACCAATTGGCCTGCTTTATACATCTGGCGCAGATTGCGCCGCACTTCACGCGGGTCGCGCCACAGGGAAGAAACTGCCTATTTCATCTCTTTCTCAAGCCTCTTCTCTAATTATACTAAGCCTAATCATTATCCTTAATCATGGACTTAATCTAGGCTTAATTACGTGCTTAAAAATTCAACACATTACAAATGAAGTGTATGAGAGACCAATTTTTTTATCCTTGCATTGCATGCACATAATCATTTACATGCTTAAATGTTTTCATGAAAGTATCAAAGCTATTCATATTTTGAAAAGGAACTAAATGGGTAATGTTTTTGGAAAAATGTAATCTTACTGCTTTAATCGATTACACAGTGGTTTAATCGATTATTTGCTTAGTTTTAAATCTGGAAAAGCTTTGATGAACATATTAATCGATTACATAACTTTTGTAATCGATTACATATGTAAAATGAAAGATTTGCATTGTTGCTTTAATCGATTACTGTTAATCGTAATTGATTACATAAGCTATTTAGAAAAGCATGCTTCACTGCTTTAATCAATTACCATAAATTGTAATTGATTGCACAAGCTACCTTAGAAATAAAACTTCACTAATTTAATCAATTACAGCTCGGGTTAATCGATTATTTTGTTCGTTGTAAAACCCAGAATGAAGCTTTGAACATTTTAATCGATTAAGTGACAATTTAATCGATTACATAAGTCATTTTAATCGATTGTTTGGCGCATGTAATACATTATAGTCTGTTACAAAAAGCTGTTATAAATAGGATAAAGGCTTGTCTGAAAAACCAATTTGAATACTTCAAATTTTCTGAATATACACAAGCCTTCTCAAAGTTAGAAAGTGATTTTTTGGGTTAACTAAGTTCTTGTCCCATTCTTTAATCTTCATGGGTATTGAATGATTTCTTGGGCAAGAGGTTTCAAAGAAGTTTTTGAGAGCATGTTCTGAAATTCTTTTTCTGTAATTCGACTCTGATTGGTAACTCACATGCATTCATATTCATTGGATCATCAGGTTGTTTCTCTTCATTATCTTTGGTTGTAAATTCGTTTTTGTAATTTTGTTATTTGATGCTATTGTAAAAGGTTCTTTGAAGCTTATCCTAGAGTAGGGTTCTCTAGCAAAGAAAAGAGTAGTGTTCTTTGGTTCTTGTTCACTAGAAGTCTAATAGGGTTTTAGATTTCTATTCTTTATCTAGGGTTGATAAAGAGAGTTTGTTATTAAGCTTGTAAGAACTGAAATTTATAATAGTGGAACTCTAATCTAGTGTTGATTAGAAGAAACTGGATGTAGCTTCTTTTGAGAAGTAAACCAGTATAAATTTTGGGTTGTTTTTCTATTCCTTTATCTCTATTGGTTATCTTGTTCATTTATTCTTGGTATTATTATCACTACTCAATAAGTTCTGTTTTGAGCTATTGATTTATTGAGCTGAGTGATTTGATTGATTAAAAGTACTCTTAGTTTAAAAAGTGATTAAGATCCTTTAACTCTGATTTTATAAATAAATTTTAAAATACCAAGTTTAAACCAATTCACCCCCCTCTTGGTTATTATGGGTATTCCTATTGTTTTCACCATATAGACAACAAAATATTCACCAAGATACAAAAAGAAATAGAGTCACAATAAGAGATTTTTTTTAGACTGCAAACTAGAAAAAATGAGGCACAAACTTTGTTGAGATCACGTAGGCTTTTCCAACAATTTATTGTTGATGGTTATACAATGATGGAATCGGAGAGATTGTTCTATATTAGGACACACAAAAGAATTTAAGAGTTGTTAAATATAGCAGCTTGCACAACTATCACGATCTTGACCACTCTCAGTCATTAAATGTTGGAAAATGTGTTTTTTTGCCATCTACCTTTGTAGGTGGACGTAGATACATGGATCAACTATATTTTGATGGAATGACAATTTGTGCCCAACTTGGATTTCCTGATTTGTTTATAACATTCACATGTAACCCGAATTGGTCAGAAATATAGAGATTGTTAAAACCAATGAACTTGACAGCACAAGACCGTCCAGATATAGTTTCAAGAGTCTTTAAACTAAAATTAGATAATCTTCTAACAGATTTCAAGAAAAAATAGATTTTTGGAAGAGTGGTACCATGTATGTTATTTTTTATTTGCAATTTATTTAACTATTTGATATACTTTTTATAAGCATGACTGAAGAAGCTATAACTATATGTAGATATATACACAATTGAGTTCCATAAGAGAGGGTTCTCTCATGCTCACATTCTGTTATTCTTTCATTCTTCAAACAAGTATCCAAGCGATGAAGATATTGATAGAATTATATCAGCAAAGATACCATATCAGCATAAAGAACAAACTTTATATGATTGTGTAAAAAATCATATGTTGCATGGTCCTTGTGGGTTAGCAAATAAATCATCACCGTGTATGAAAGTTGGTTAATGTAGTCGATTCTTTCCCAAAAATTTCAATTAGTTACTATTGTGGACCAAGAAGGATATGCAGTTTACAGAAGAAGAGACAATGGTAAATTCATTGAAAAGAATGGTGTCATTCTTGACAATCACCATGTTGTCCCATACAACCCATAATTATTGCTAAGGTACAGAGCTCACATAAACATTGAATGGTGTAACCAATCTACTTCTATCAAATACTTATTCATATTATCAAAGAGAAGATTATTTCTGGAAAAAACATTGGCAATGTAGTTTACATCCCTCTGATGTCATTTACTCTATCCCAATCACCTTGGCCTTTCAAACTTGTTCGTAGGCAGTTTCCACTTATTGTATCATATGCTATGACTATTAACAAATCTCAAGGTTAATCATTGAAGAGTATGGGTTTATTTTTGCCTAAACCAATTTTCAATCATGGGCAGTTATATGTAGCATTTTCTAGAGTCCAAAGAATGGAAGGATTGAAGATCTTAATGCATGATAATGATGGGAAACCTATAAACAAAACAACAAATGTGATTTTTAAAGAAGTGTTTGAAAACTTATGGTCAGTCTATTAATTATTTTTTCCACATTGCATACATAACTCATTCAGTTATCTAACTGTTGATTCTATTGCAGATTTTCATGAAGTAGAACAACTTTGAATTTTGACTAAAGTAACAAGGATTTGTTTTGGTGTAAAACAGGGGAATTTGATGCAACAAAAAACACTTTGTCAATATATTTTCTTCACTGATATACATATCTCATCCATTTGTTGTAATTCAAATCTGTTTTAGAAAAAACATATAACTTTTGTATTTTTGTGAAAACTACAAACTCTATTATTATTCTATATTCTTTCAACAAAAATGTCTTATCTTATTTAGTTGATTTTTTATCAGTCATAGAAAATATTTATACGACTTGGGCAACCCGTTCGGAGCCATGGGTGTTGTACTAGTAAAGAAATAATACGCAGTTATGGTCACTAGATGCATAAGTTTTCCAGGACCAAGCTTTAAAAGAGGGCATGGAGCTAGGTTATGATCAATGAATTAATTTTCTTTTTGCAGATGTTCTATGGCTGTCTAATTCGAGCAAAGCACTATTCTTTGCATAATCTGAATGGCCTGTTTTCCTTTGATTGGCTTATTGTCCAAAATTACCTATCAAGCTATCAACTGTAGGTTCCAGTTGACTTCTGTTCTTATTACAAATGTGCCAAAAATATGCTATTCATTATTTTTTTGAATTTCAAATTATTTTAGAAATGCAATTAATGAATAGGCTTAATTACTAGTTTAATCCTTGAATTTTGGGTGTATACTACTTTTAGTCTCTAAAATTTAAATTTTTTTAATTCCTAAATTTTAACAAATTATATTTTTTAATTGCTGATATAAAAAGTTGACATTTTATAAAAGTTTTTAGATGTCATAAATTAATTTTTATTTTTAGCCGCTTGAATTTCTATTTTAAAACTATCACAAAGTCAAAAAAAAAAATAACCGTGATAAAGTGCTAAAAATCGCATGTCAATTTATTACGTCCAAAAACTAAAAAAAAATCAATTTATCAAATTTTAAGAAACTAAAAAATATTTTTAAAATTCAAGTACTAAAAAAAATTACAACCCCTAAATTCAGGGTTATTAAGCCTAATAAAATAAATATAACAGAATTCCTTCGCGTTCCGTAGCTGATACATTTGCAAAATCAGAACCAAAGGCTAAACTAAAATTGCTTCTCCTAAAAAAAAATTATTTCATTCATGAAAAAATCTAGAAACATTCACATATGGTTTTTGGCAACTTCTTGCGTCCTTGCAAGGCAATTGGAGGGTTGATGGTTGCTTTTCTGCGTGAGGGAGAGTTGCTATTTTGGCTTATTTAATGTTGGATTGTGATTTTTGGTAATCCGAATCAATACTGTTCTTACCAAAATCTGGAAATTCCACGTGTGGGCTAGATGTAGCCTTAGTGGACTCCAAATCTTGTATCGTCGGGAAGTGAATAGGCTCTGCTTAGAGGAGAGACCTGCAAAACAAAGGAAAAACACTCCGACGCTCAAGTAAGTACATCAATTTAGAAAAGGACTAAGTGTGAGAACTCAGTCAAGATATATAGAATGAGAGACTTGAGTAATGCATTCAAGTTTTGTACGGATAGAAGAGTGAAATAGTGTTTTTAGAGAGAGAACCTGGAGGGTTGTAATTATAGCATGGAGTATGGGCCTTGGGCCGTTGCTTATAGATAATCTGTTGATAAGATAATAACAACAGATAATAGTAGGCAGTTATCTGTATTTTAAATAAGAGATAATGTGTACCTTATTGATATATTGTTACTTGTAGATAAGTAACAATTAGTAGATAACTTATTGAGATATTTTATGATAAGGTGATTACCCCTATTTGAATATGTTGGTATAATAGATATACTCTTTAATGTGGCAATGCTGACGTGGAAGGTATATATGTGTACAGTGACCTTTAAGAGATGGTCACGTGCCATTTTACTATTTTGGACTGTTCAAATACTAAGAAAAAGAACTTTATTATTGTATGTTAATTTTTTTTAATATAATTAATTATAATATAGAATGTATTAATTCTTTAAGTTTATAGCTAGTTCTTTTGCTGTAATTGAGGGTGACAATCTTAAAGAACTCGTAAAATCCTATTAAGCGATAGAGAATTAAGGTTTCATATTCAGTGCAATTATTTTTCCTTCATTTCTGCTTCATTTTTCTTACACGTTATTGTCCTTTTGTTTCTTGTTAATGTAATTTAATTTTCTTCCTTATTGTACTTGTTGGCAATTCTTTCGTGCTTTTGATCTTTTCATTTTAATGCTTCTTCTTTACCATTTCATGCATTCATTTTTCTTTCAATTTCAAATTCTTTCATTACTATTACAAAAATGGTCTTCAAAGACGGTTTTTTTACCTATAAAAAGACGGTTCTCCAACCGTCTTTGTATAGAGCGTCGTCAATAGTCTTCATTTTCGAAGACGGTTCCTAAATAGAACCATCTTAGAACATAGTTTTTTTTAAATAAAAAAAATTAAAAGTATTTCTAAACCGTCTTAGAATATGAATATTCTAAGACGATTTTACGAAAAATCGTCTTAGTTTAATGTGTTTTTTTAAAAAATAAATAAACTTAAACTAAGACGGTTTTTAGGAAAAACTGTCTTAGAATATGGACATTTTAAGACGATTTTTCTTATAACCGACTTAGTTTAAGGTCTTTTTTTAAAAAAAAAATTAAACATTTCTAAAAAGATTCATCTTTGTTAAAAAAAAAACATACAATTGTAAGAAATAAACATAATATTTAATGTGTAGAGAATTTAAAAAAAAAACATAATATTTAACGTGTTTATGGTAAACTCCTAAGAAATAAATTTTTTATAAACCAAGGTTATACTTTCCTACTTTTTTTAGAAAAAACAAGTCATGTTTCTACTGTCTCAATAAGATGGAAATCACCATTTTGTCTAAAAAATGAACATATATCTTCATCAACTTTGATCTTTTTTAGAGAATAAATTGAAATTAATGAAAGAGTGATTAAGTTGATAAACTTTTTCATCTTTTGGAATAAAAACGGTGTTTGAACTTAAATTTTTTGATAATTGAAATAATGTTTTATGCATATATTTACAGTTCAAAATATCAATATACTAGTAAATTAAGAAAAAAATGGTAATCATGAAAACATGAATTGGAGTTAAATTAAAAAATTCCATCCTTCATCCAAATTCTATTAATACAAAATGATCCTCAACGAAAAAGATATTCAAATTAAAAAAATAAAAAAAGAGTGGAAGTGAGAAAATCAAAGTCTACACCAATCAAACTCCATTCTAGTTTCTAAACTTGTTCATATACGATTAAAGCAAACCGAACCAATAAAGGTAAAAGCATAAAATAATTGATGAACACACCTTAATAGGAGTTGATAACTTCTTTTTGCAAATTTTTTCATATTTTTGCTTTTTGTTGACAACTTGCATACCCTGCCAAGGAAGGCTAAAAATGCAAGAACCAAGTAGTCAAATACATAGCTAGAAATCCTAATCAACTAATAACGACAAACATTTTTATGAAATCAAAATTACCATCAGTTGCATGAGACATACCTTCCTTTTAAAAAGTACATTAAAACATAGCACAAATATGCAGACTTCATATTATAAATCCCAGTAGTACTAGTTGCCCAATCCTACCAATTCTACAATATCAATTTTGGACAACAGTCTAAATGGGGACTGTTTTATCTTTACCCCTTTCCCAACTTGAAATTATCATAGAGATATTTATTTGGATCTAAACCAAACATCATCATCAAGACCAATAATATATGCAACAAGACCATATTAATCTATTTTTTTAACACAATATATCAATTTAATGTTATATATAACTATATAAATGAAGGAAAGCAGAGTATAACAAAGCCAATGGATCTATTAACAAACAAAGTTTACTAGAACTACAGTCCTCAATACTCAACCAATCTATACAATCACACTCATAGACATCACCCAAAATCAATACTCAATGGCCAGAAAATCTTGCTTTCTGTTCTGTGATTAAAATACCAAAACAATAAAATAGAATAAACTACTATTTCACTCTAGTTTCTTTTATGACTCGGTAGCAGATAAGAACTCATCCATGGCCCTAACAAAAGACCCCTTAAACCCATCTTCATCCTTCATAGCATCCCTAACCAAAGTTTAACCCAACCATCTCACCTACACACGCACACCCACAATTGACTTTTTGACTTTGCCCCCAAAAAAGAAAGAAGCACTTTTATCTGCAAACAATACTTAATATTTTCCCCCCTCTATTTTATAAACAACTAGCACCCGTCAGTGTTGATCAGCCGCCATGGCATATGCCACAAACTCACCAACATATATATAACATCAACAATCTAGCTTTTTAGTTTTTACCAATATTTTGATTTTTCCTTATCCCAATTTTCACATCCAGTCTTGTTGAAGGTGCATTGGAACGCGGAATTGAGATGAAACGAATTAAAACATTCATACTTTACAATGTTTGAAACAGAGAAACAAGTTTTGTTTCTCCTTAAAGATAAAAGTAAGTTACGATAAACAAAATTGTTTTACAATCACTCCTTAAGCAATTGATATCTTATCTTCAGTTTGACATTTTTTATTTCTAACTTCTTTTTTAAAAAAATTATTTATTTATTTTTAAGAGATAAATTTTTAAATAAGTTTTTTCCTACTAAATCATACCTTTAAAAAAGGACATTATCGTGAAAGTCAACTCTTGGATTTTAAAAAACAAGACAAATTATAACAAAAGCTTTACTTGTCGTAACCAATTTGCACCCTTGGCATGAATCATAGCATAAGTTTGGTCTGCATTTATATACACAAGTAGTTGATTGAGAAAAGCATTTAGCCCCAGTGAACAATTGCTGAGGGGACTTCTAACCGACTGGCCTATCCAGCATGTCATGCGATTCATAAAGTCTATCTTACCACTCAACACTCAGCGAAGTAATAATATAACACACACACCTTTTAAATTTACATTTCACTTTCACATTCGTTTTACTAGGAAATCAACATACAAATTAACTTGATACCAACTAGTTTACCAAGTTAAGGATAAAAACAAAGCAACAGCCAATGGATTTTACCTATCCCCTAAATTATCATCTAGATGAAGGAATTGGTTCATCATGCACCACAACATATATTTAATTTCCCAGATCATTTCAGCTTACCTGATGTAGAAGTAACCAATCAATGCTAGATGCAGGATTCAATTGATTTTGGCACACATCGTACAACAAAGCGAAACACTTCTTTCCCATTCATTTTAATGCATGAATATAAGGACAATCTTCCTCACTGTTGTAGGACTGCAACATAATTCATAGTACCTTAAAAACTTGACAATTTGCTACACATGTTTGACAATGGCAGGAAGATATATAATTACCTGTACTAATACAGCACCAGCAGCATCCCCAAAAAGAATACAGGAGCCTCTGTCTGTCCAATCAATGTATCGTGAAATAGCATCAACCCCAATAACTAGAACATTATCAAATCCACCCCCTACACTCACACAATATAGGGATGAGATTTTCATCATATTCAATTTAGCAAGTATTATTAAGTAAAAATAAAAGCATTCATACCCTTGATGTGACAAGCAGATGATACTAAACCCAATAGAAATCCACTACATGCAGCTGTAATGTCATACGACAATGGATTTGTTGTGTAGCCAAGTTGTTTTGCAATCTGCAAGTTGTATATATAGGAGTAAAGGGTAAAAGACAAGATCTTGGTAGAGAATTAGTGTGAACATGTACTTACCTGTGGAGTAATACCAAAAAGATCATCTGGCCTAGACGTGCACATATAGATTAGGTATCTCCAACATCCCCAGCTTTCTTCCTGATCACAATCCCTTTCTCGATCTCGTCCATCATCAATTCAATTTTTTAATAATATTAAAAAATAATATTAAATTAGGAACAAAAATTAAGATTCAATTTGTTTTTATCTGGATTAAACGAGCATGGACCAATTTCTTCAATGCTGGACTGCCAAGCTTGATTTGACAAAATACATATAGTTATGCAACATGTCTTAACATCCAACTCAAACTCAACAAAAAGATATCAGTAACAACAAAAAACAATTGTTATTTACCTAATTGAAAAACCTCATTTTCTCAACAGTGGCAAGGACCTTCGTTGGAGTTTGGCGCACTCACTGCACCCCTATCCGTCAGTGCAACCTCAACCTCAACCGCAACAACACCTTCCTCCTAGGCCCCGCGGCCCACCTCGACCCCTACAAAGCCCACCACATGGGCCTACTCAAAGCCCTCGAGTTCTTCCACTGGGTCGAATCCCACTTCAACTACCCTCATCTGAGCCCACGATTCTCCGGGTTTCCTTCTCTTCCACGCAAAGTGCACGACGCCGTTGGGGTCGAGGGAGTAGAGGAGGAGGGGTGACGTGGAGGGAGGGGAGGGGAAGGGGTTTGGGGTTTGGATTTAGGTATTTGAGAGCGAGAGGAAAGGAACCGATGCGGGAAATGAAAAATTTTGAAAATGAGCGAAAGTCCGTGGAACACGAAAAATATAAACCCATCAAGGACAGTTATTTTTAAAACTGACTTTGTGTATTCAATTTTAAAGACAGTTTTAATAAAAAAACGACTTTGAAAACATGCTTTGACATCGGTGTCGTAAGAACCGTCTTTAAAAAATTATAAATAATTACAAAAATGCCACTGGTACTCAAACGAGGGCGGTTTTTCAATGAGCGTCTTTATACATGCGTCGTAATTCAATTAGGAGATACAAAGAAATTAATTTCTTTGTATCTTCTTGAAATTCTTATTTATCAATATTGTACAGTCAAAATTGGTAAAATTACACATGGACATTACTGTGGGATCACTGTACACGTGGACACCTTTCATGTTAACCCTGCAGGAGTAATGGTGTTTATTTACTCTTCAAGTGTCAACCTGGACACGCTTGTCTGACCTCCGTATCAGCCTTGCTACAGGAGCATTGACGTCAACCCTCTACAGGAGTACGAACATCAACAGTAAATATCTCCTTATTATCAACATATTTGTTACACATTCTAGATGGTGCAACCACCTTATCTCCTAATATCTCTCTAATTATCTACAAGTTGTTACTTATCTACAAGTAATAACATATCTACAAGGTGTTGAATTCAGGGGGAGCTGCTTGAAGCATTAGCAAAGTTTGATTCAAGTTTCAAGTTTTGAGCTTTCAAACATGCAAAGGATAACTTGGAGATTAATTAGGATAAAATGTAAGAGAAAAGCAATTCTGATGATCCTAAAGCATTGCATTCATTCTAGTTCACAAATAACTTAAAATGGTTTAATAAAAATCACAAGGCTTTCATAAAATGTTTAAGTTTTTATACTTGTTTCAAAGGTTTTTGGAAAAATTGTTTATCTGCTGTTTTAATCGATTATAATATCATATTAATCGATTATTTTGTTCTTCACTTATTCTGGAAAAGCTTTTAAGAACATTATAATCGATTACATATCGAATTAATTGATTATTTTACCTTTGGTTTTTAGAAACTGCCTTGTTGAAAGTTTTTAATCGATTACCTATGAGTTGTAATCGATTACATGCTTTAATATGAATTTTAAGATTGGTGGGATAATCGATTACCAGTATACTATAATCGATTACATAGGCTTATTTGAAAATAGTCACTCCCTACTTTAATCGATTACCATAGGTTGTAATCGATTACACAGTATAATCAGAAAGGCTATGGCTCCTGCTTTAATTGATTACCATTTCCAGTAATCAATTACTTAGTGTATTTTCAAAAACATGGATCTTCTGTCTTAATCGATTACAAGACGGGATAATCAATTATTTGCTCTGTTATAAAAATTCCAGAAAAGCTTATGAGCATTTTAATCGATTACAGTCTTGGAATAATCGATTACATAAGCAAAATAATCAATTATTTGGCGCGTCTTAATCTATTATTTCTGTTATGATTTTTTGTTATAAATAGGAAATCACTTTGCTTGATTTTACAACGTTGAATATTGATACCCATTGAGCCATAACAGTTCTAAGAGTCTTTCAAAGTGTTTTCACATGCTTGCTCTGCTACAACATTGATCATGAGATTGTGAATCAATCTTGAGCAAGATTTCATTCAAGATTAAGGGAAGCTGATTTAATTTGTTAATTCAACCTGTGTCAATCCATCATATGCATTGTTAATCATTGGATCATCAGGTTGTTTCTCTCCTTAATCTTTCTGTAATTTTCATTTTGTTTTTTGATGTAATTCTTTGTTTATTGTGATTGGGTTTCTTGCATGTAAACTAGAGATAGGATTTCTCTAGGGGTTGAGATGAGTAGTGTTCTCAGTGGGGTTGTCTCTAAGAATCTAATAGTGTTTTAGATTTTTGAATTTTATCTAGGGTTGATAAAGAGAGACTTTGTAATTACTTGTAAGAACAGAAAATTGCAATAGTGGAACTCCATTCTAGTGTTGAGTGGAAGAAAACTGGATGTAGCTTCATAATGTTTGAAGTGAACCAATATAAATCTTTGTGTATAGATTCTTATCTTTATCTTGGTTATATTCTGTCTTTCTTGGTTGTGTGAATTTGTTTATCAACTAAGTTTTGAGCTATTGGATACCTTAGACTGAACATTTGATTGAATAAAGTTTCTTGATTTCAAAAGTGATAAAGATCCTAAGGGAAAACTCTAATTTTGTTTAAGAAAATTTTTAATTTACAAGGCCTAACCAATTCACCCCCCTCTTGGTTAAGTGTGAAGTGTTCCTATATTTTACAATTGGCATCAAGAGCTAGGTCTTGAAAGTTACTCAAGATCACTTTCTTTAAAAATTAAATACTTCACAAATAACCTTCATGGAAGGTGCCTCCTTAAACAGATCTCCTTTGTTTGAGGGGGAGCATTTTAGTTTTTGGAAAAATAGGATGAAGATCTTTATTCAATCCAATGATCCAGGTGCATGGAATGCAATTGAAAAAGGTCCTAGGGTACCAATCAAAGTTGTTGATAATAACATGATTCCCAAAGATTGGGATGAGATGAATGATGAAGAAAAGAGGATTCTCAGTATGATTTTAAAGCCAAGAATATGATAACTTCTGCTCTTTCTTCTGATGAATTCTTCAAAACAATTAGATGTACCAGTGCCAAGGAGATGTGGAAGATGCTAGAGATCACCCATGAAGGAACTGAAGAAGTGAAGAGGTCAAGAAAGCACTCTTTGATACATGAATATGAGATGTTCAAAATGAACCAAAATGAAAGCATCTCTCAACTCCAAACAAGGTTCACACACATAGTGACTCATCTTTTGGGACTTGGGAAGACCTTTGATGTTGAGGAATTGAACATCAAAATCTTAAAGTGCCTCACTAGATCATGGCAACCAAAAGTGACAGCTATCAAAGAATCTAAGGATCTCTCACAAATAACCATGGCTGCTCTTTTTGGTAAGTTACTTGAGTATGAATTAGAATTATCTCAACTAACCTTTGGTGAAGTTGCAGATAGAAAAGGCAAAGGAATTGCACTAAAGGCTGCAGCACCTAAGGTGGAAAAAGAAGAAAACTCAAGTGATGAGGAAGATGAAGAAAGTATGAACTTGATTGTGAAAAAGTTCAACGAGTTTATAAAGAAGAATAAGGGCAAAAGATTCACAAGAAATAACAAGAGCAATACCAACAACAACACTAGCAACAACAAGAAGATTGACAACAACTTCACATGCTTTGAATGTGGCAAACCTGGCCACATAAAGTCAGAATGTTCAATCTACTTGAAGAAACAACAAAGTGACAGCAAAGGCAAGAGAGAAGCAAAGCCAGAAAGAGCCTACATTGCTTGGGAGGACAATGATTCTACAACTTCTGAATCCTCCACTGAATTAGAGGAAACTAACATGTGCCTTACTTCAATTGTCAATGAAGAGAATGATGATCTCTTAGAAGAAGAAGATGAGGTAACCTCTGAACTTGATCAAGCCATTTTTGCTTTTCAAGAGATGCATAAAGAGGCTAAAAAGCTTGCTACATCCAACAATAAGCTTAAGAAAAATATTGAAGATCATCTTGCAAAAATAATGGAATTACAAACTGAAGTTTGTAACTTGAAGGAAGAAAATGAAAAGCTTACTTCAAGCTATAAATCAAGTGGTTGTGTTTGTGCCTCTTCCTCTACAACTAGTGACAAATATGAAATGCTACAAAAAGTTTTTGATGAGTATAGACTTAATCAAGAAGAAAAATATATGCAGATTGTTTCAAAGAACAATGAGTTGATTGATATCTTGGAAAAACTTAACAAAGGAAAATGTGATTTGAATGATATTTTGAGTGCTCAAAAACAATTTGGTGACACTTCTAGATTGGGGTACAAAAAGAGTTTTAAAAGTGTTCAAAAGACAACATTTGTACCTCCAAAACAGAAGAAGAAGAAAAAGAAGAAACCAAGATTCAATCAAAATAGGTTCTTTAGAAATTCATATAAAGCTGTTGTTTGTCATTATTGTATGGAGAAAGGACATACATCTTACCAATGTTTTGCAAGAAGATTTTATGTCCCAAATGGTGAGTGTATTTGGGTAGAAAAGCAAAAGCAAGCAGCTAACCCCTTTGGACCCAAACTCAAATAGGTACCTTCTCCTATGAAGTGATTTGTTCTTTTTGTAAGTATGTCTTAGAGCAAGCTCTTCCTTATGGTATCATGATAGTGGCTGCTCAAGACATATGACCGGTGACAAGTCCTTGCTAAAAAATCTTACATTCAAAGATGGGGGCTATGTTACTTATGGAGACAACAACAAAGGGAAGATTATAGATGAAGGAAACATTGGTGATAGCTTGAACACAAAAATCAGCAATGTACTCTATGTTGAAGGCTTGAAGCATAATCTACTAAGCATAAGTCAATTATGCGATAAAGGTTTTAAAATTTCTTTCAATCAAGATTGCTGCATAATATGTGATGGTAAAAGTGGAGAAATAATCCAGATTGGCAAAAGAAAAGGTAACATTTATTTGCTTTCCATTGATCATGCATTATTCCACAAGACTACATGCTTAATGAGTAAGTTAGATGAAACATGGTTGTGGCATAGGAGAGCTAGCCACATTAACATGCACCATATGAATAAACTCATTAAAAAGGACTTAGTAATTGGTCTACCAAAACTCAAATTTGAAAAGGACAAACTATGTGATGCATGTCAAAAGGGGAAACAAACCAAAATCTCTTTTCAAAGTAAAAACATTATTTCCACTTCAAGACCACTTGAATTACTGCACATTGATTTGTTTGATCCTTCTAGAACCATGAGAAAGGGTGTAAAATTATCTCAATTAGAAGTGATCATGGTGGAGAATTCCAAAATGAACATTTTGAAAAATTCTGGGAAGAAAATGGAATGAACCACAACTTTTCAGCTCCAAGAACACCTCAACAAAATGGTGTTGTGGAGAAAAAAAATAGATCACTTGAAGAAGGTGCAAGAACACTTCTAAATGAGACAATTTTACCAAAGTATTTTTGGGCTGATGTAGTAAGTACTGTTTGTTACACTTTAAATAGATTACTCATAAGACCCATCTTGAAGAAAACACCTTATGAGTTGTACAAAAGAAGGAAGCCCGATATTTCTCATTTAAGAATTTTTGGCTGCAAGTGTTTTGTTTTAAATAATGGAAAAGAATCACTAGGAAAGTTTGATGCAAAGGCTAATGAAGCCATATTTCTTGGATATTCATTACAAAGTAAAGCATATAGAGTTTTCAACAAAAGAACCATGTGCATGGAAGAATCTATCCATGTAATTTGTGATGAATCTAACCCCTCAAAAGAGGAAAATGAGTGTGATGAAGATGCAGGTCAATCGGAGCAAAATGTCCAGCTTGAGAAATTATCTATCAATGAGAAAAGTGAACCTAGTGCTGAAGCAATTCCATCAACTTCCAACCAAAGGCCAAAAGAGTGGAGAACTACAAGAGACCTCTCACTAGACAATATTATTGGCGAAGTATCAAAGGGAGTCTCTACTAGATCTTCTCTTAGAAATTTATGTTGTGACATGACTTTTGTATCTCAAATTGAACCAAAAGATATTAACCATGCCTTGCAAGATGAACATTGGATGCATGCCATGCATTATGAATTGAATCAATTCAAAAGAAATGAAGTTTGGGAACTTGTTCCTAGACCTTGATCAATTAAGCCTATTGGTACAAAGTGGGTTTTTAGGAATAAACTTGATGAAAGTGGAATCATAGTAAGAAACAAAGCTAGATTGGTTGCTAAAGGTTACAACCAAGAGGAAGGCATTGACTATGAGGAAACTTATGATCCAGTTGCAAGATTGGAAGCAATTAGGCTATTACTTGCATATGCATGCTTAATGGATTTCAAACTTTATCAAATGGATGTCAAAAGTGCTTTTTTAAATGGTTACATAAAGGAGGACATATATATTGAACAACCTCCAGATTTTTCTGATTTTAAACATCCTAATCATGTCTTTAAACTTAAAAAGGCCCTCTATGGTCTGAAACAAACTCCAAGATCATGGTATGAAAGATTGAGTAAGTTCCTACTTGAACAATCTTTTGTAAGGGGCAATGTTGATAAAACCTTGTTCATCAAAAGGCATAAGGGTGATATCCTATTGGTTCAAATATATGTTGATGACATTATTTTTGGTTCAACTAATCAAAATCTTTGTAAAGAATTTTCTGCAGCTATGCAAAATGAGTTTGAGATGTCTATGATGGGAGAGTTAACATTCTTTCTAGGACTTCAAGTCAAACAAATGAAGAATGGAACTTTCCTCAACCAATCAAAGTATTGCCTTGAAGTCAACAAGAAGTTTGAAATGGAGAAAAGCAAAGATGTTGCAACTCCAATGGCAACTTCAACATACCTTGATTCAGATGAAAAAGGGAAGAAGGTGGATGAATCCAAATATAGAGGAATGATTGGCTCTTTACTATATTTGACAGCTAGTAGACCAGATATTATGCTAAGTGTTTGCTTGTGTGCAAGATACCAAGCAAATCCAAAAGAGTCTCACCTTACAACAGTCAAAAGGATCATTAAATACCTTAAGGCAACACCCAAAGTTGGGCTATGGTATCCTAAAGGTGCACCAATAAATATTATTGGATATTCTGATTCTGATTTTGCAGGATGTAAACTTGATAGGAAAAGCACAAGTGGAACTTGTCATTTCCTTGGAAGCTCACTCATATCATGGCATTGCAAGAAACAAGCTTGTGTGGCCTTGTCAACTGCTGAAGCTGAATATATCTCAGCTGGGAGTTGCTGTGCACAAAGCCTATGGCTTAAGCAACAAATGCAAGATTATGGAGTTGATCTTAAGGAGATACCACTACTTTGTGACAACACAAGTGCAATAAAATATTTCAAAGAATCCTGTCATGCACTCAAGGACCAAGCACATTGAAATTAGACATCACTTCATAAGAGATCATGTGCAGAAAGGTAACATCAATGTTGAGTTCATTGATACCCATAATCAACTTGCTGACATATTCACTAAACCTTTGCCAAAGGATATATTTTATGCACTTAGAAACATGCTAGGTATTCTTGATGAAAATAATATATGCTAGCTTGTTTAATGTATGCTTTTCCATGACTAATTGAAGCCTCACTACTGCATTTATCATTAAATGATTAAAATTCGTAGTGATCTGCAAAAATGTTTTGTTTCTGATACATTTGTTGTAATAATCGATTACACCACGTGTTAATCGATTAAATTCATCAAAAATCACATTATGTGTGCAAGTTGTGCCTCTGTAATCGATTACGTTGAGCTTGTAACGATTATTCTTCATGTCTTTGAAATTAACTCCCTCTGGAATAATCGATTACACAATGGGATAATCGATTACTTTAAATAAAATGCATTTTCATGTTTGTGTGTCCCACTAGAGTAATTGATTACTACATATTGGTAATCAATTACATATATGTCATGTGTTACATATTTCCTGGAATAATCGATTACTACAAGATTGTAATTGATTACATATGAGCTTAGAATTTTTGATCTTCCTGGAATAATCGATTACCACTCGGGATAATCGATTAAATAAGCTCTGATACTTGTTTGGGTTTCTATCTTGATTGATATAATCAATTACACATCATCTTCAACATCTAAAATATTACAAAATAATCGATTACACAACGAAATAATCGATTACTGTGTGTAAATTTTGTTTTTAGAATGTCTGAAATAATCAATTACGTTAAATTTTAATCGATTATTTAAGCTGTTATTTGAATTCTGACAATTTTTTCTGGGTTTGGTAACTGCCCAATCCAATCAATTTTGTATCTGATCATCATTAACTGGTGTTAACTGTCTCTAACAGCTAGATTTTATGTAATCGATTACCTATCGGGATAATCGATTATTTGACATTTGCTTTCATATAAACTGCCTTGTTGAACATGTTAATCAATTATTAATGGGTAGTAATCGATTACATAACTATATATGATTTTAAGTAGTGTTGGGATAATCGATTACCAAGGTATTGTAATCGATTACACAGGCTTAATTGAAAAAGCCATCTTCTTGCTTTAATCGATTACCAATTCTAGTAATCGATTACACTGTATGTTAATGCTTAGAAGTCTTGTTGGTTTAATCGATTACCACATTCTTGTAATCGATTACATAGTTTCTTTAGTTTTTAAAGACTCCTGCTTTAATCGATTACCAAAGTTTGTAATCGATTACATAGTGCATTTTGATATTTTGGAGTTTCCTGTCTTAATCAATTACAAGACGGAATAATCGATTATTTTGCTCGTTGCTCATGCCTAGAAACTATGTTGAACATTTTAATCAATTACAAGGTTTATTTAATCGATTACATGAGCGTTTTAATCGATTACAGGTAGTTACAAAAGTTTGTTATAAATAGGACTGAGGCTCAGCTGCTTTTCTAACTTTGTGGAACATTACCCATACAAATTTCTTGAGCTTAAACAGTCTTGTGAGCATTCTAAAGTGTTTTCTAAGGGTTCATTTGTTTCTTGCTCCTTTGTGCTTTGATCATGAGTGTTTGACTCATTCTTGGAGCTTGAAACCATTTCAAGATTAAGGAAAGTTGTGCTAATTGATTTGTAATCAATCAACCTGATCTCGTAACTTCATTATGCATTGCATCATTGGATCATCAGGTTATTTCTCTTCTTAATCTGGTTGTAATTTTTGTTTTGGATTTTCTTTGTATTTTGGCTATTGTAATTGGGTTCTTGCTTGAAACTAGAGAAGGGGTTCTCTAGGTGGAAGATTTGAGTAGTGTTCTCAAGTTCTTGTCTCTTAGGATATAATAGGGTTTTAGATTTTTGTTCTTTATCTAGGGTTGATAAAGGGGGACATTGTAATTGATTGTAAGAACTAAAAATTATAATAGTGGAACTCTAACCTAGTGTGGGTTGGAAGAAAACTGGATGTAGCTTTTAGTGTTGAAGTGAACCAGTATAAATCTGTTTGTGATTTGCTTCTCTATCCCTTAACTCATTATATTCATTGTGTTCTTGTTTAAATTACTTGACCAACAAAGTCATTTTTGATCCATTCGATTCCTTGGGGCTGAGCTACTTGATTGAATAAGGTTTCTTGGTTTTTGAAAAGTGATAAAGATACTAGGAACTCTGATTTTGATTAAAGAAAATTTTTAATTTACCAAGGTTTAACCAATTCACCCCCCCTCTTGGTTAAGTGTGAGATATTCATATTCTTTACACTTCTTGGCCAACTCCTCATTCTCAGCAGTGACCTTGTCAACCAGGTCCATCTTCTCCTTCAGCAAACCTTTACCTTGGGTGACCAGCTTATCACCGTCAACCCAGGTACATAACAACTTGGCCAAAGCGCCACGAGCCGTAGTAGATAGCTGATGGTTAGACTTGACCAATTCAGCAACTGCCACCATGACACTATTTAACTTGGAGTGTTCCACCCTCCAAACATTGCGGACAACTGAATTTAACTTAGCCAACTCCCTTTCCAAGCAAGTAGCCTTGTTCACAGCTTCTTGGTGCAGTTGTTCTTGCTCTTCCATGATTGCAACACTCTTATACATAAAGAGCTTCGCAGCATCAACAGAACGTTGAGCATCAACTGACCGTATCAAGTTCTTGTCAAACGGGGTCAGCACCCTTCGCTCAAGCCTATGCCCTAAACTTCAAAACTAGTCGACATCCCTTGGAGCAGTTATAAACTCAAGGGGAGTGATGGGGCGAGAAATAGGTGCCAACACCACAGAAGGAGGAGGAGGAGAAGGAATAGGAATGGCGGTGGTAGGTGAAGCAGGAGCGGCTATAGCAGAAGAAACATGGGTGGTAGCAGGTGGAGCAGGAGCAGGAACGACCAGAACTGGGGCTGGTGCCTGAACAAGGGGAGGAGAGACCGATGTACTAGAATGAAGCCCGACCACTTCCCTCAAAGCACGCAGGCTATGAGGAGCATGGAGGGCCCAATACTTTTTCCTACCAGGCGTCCTAACACCTTCTTCCCTTTTCCTCTTAGCCAACGTAGGAGGGGAGGTGCTGGGGAATGCAGCAGCGACTTCAGTAGGGTCAACCCTGACAGTTGGTTGACCCTCTTCTTCAGCTTGAGGGGGAACACGGGATGGTTGCACAACATCACCACCGCCTTCTTCACTAGTGGTGTAAGGACCCTCATTCTTGGCGCCTAACCCCGTGCGATCGCACGTGGATTCAGATCAGAAAACCGTGTTAAGGGTGCGGCGCTGATGGCGCCAGACCCACTGGAATGTGGCGCTGGGAGCGCCAGCATGGCGCCAAGAGCGCCAAGTTCTCTGGAAACTGGCGCTAGGGGCGCCAGATCCACGCTGATGGCGCCGTGATCTCTGGAATGTGGCGCCAAGGGCGCCAGAGTTGGCGCCAGGAGCGCCAGATTTCCCAGCCGGCGCTGGTGGCGCCAAATGTGGCGCTGAGGGCGCCAGAGTCTCTGGAAGCTGGCGCTAGAGGTGCGGGAGTGGCGTTGGGGGCGCCACAGGTTCTGGAAACCGGCGCCAGGAGCGCGGGAGTGGCGCTAAGTGTAACACCCCAAAATTTAGGGAATTACAGACAATTATTAAGAATAAAATGTTAATGAAAAGCGGTAGAAAATTAGGGCAAAATGACAAGAACGCCCTGAACAATTCTGGTAATGACCCAGGTATCCCTCGGAGAAATTACCAAAATATCCTTGGAGAATTTCAAAAATGACGATTATGTCCTAGGATGGAAAGTGACAGTTATACCCCCAGACATTTTTGAAAAGGACCAATATATCCTAGATATTTTGATAAAGATATTTTTGGGAGAAAATTACAAAAAGGTCCTTGAACAAATTGGATAATTACCATTATACCTTAAGGTGATAAATGACCAAAATGCCCTTGAAGTCAAAACTAACCAGATAACCTTAGAAATTTGTAGGAACCTCACTATTGGATAAAATACT
>PYAF01003334.1:17218-38384 GCA_007407185.1 Glycine tomentella | reverse complement strand
GTCTACTCAGGACTTGCCGCCCAATACCTGAATAGGATCATCCACCGAGTGGGAACATCTACTCAGGGTTTACATGGACGCCTATGGATTATCCCAAGGGAGATCATCCACCGAGTGGGAACATTCCCAAGGGGTCCATAGTACCTCATACTACTGGCCAGTAGATTTCATACAATCACATCACAATCATCCCATAACAAAGTCCATACAAGCATACACTATACTAGTGTAATCAATGCCATCATAATAAGGAACATCACATACACTATCTCAGTGTAACCAGTACCAGTATACCCCCTCTCAGGGTTTAGCTAGCATTCAGTTGCCAGCCTACCATCAAGACAATTCATCAACACCAGACACATATCTCAGTATCATGACATCATACATAATCAACAAACAAGATACATCAAACAAACACCCAAAATGGGTGTAGTAACCACAAGCAGGGGAAATATTCCCCAAGAACACTGAGCTTACCTGGTCGCAGCTAAGAATCAGCTCCCCTAGTCTCGTGGTGATCTCTACCAGCGATATACACTTCACGCCCTACAATAGGCATGAAATAAACCATCAGGAACGGCGTTCGACCGTTTATATGGAAGGAAGCACCCTTCCTTTCATAATCAATTCATGTCTTCTTACTTAAGGTTTATCTTAGCCCAGCTTCTAATAGGCTAGGCATTGACCCTCACTGGTCTGCCTCAGTCTGACTAAGGCCTCAGAGTCTCTTTAAAACTCTGTGTAGCTCAATTCAAAGCTTTACCAATACCAACAACCAACAATGGTTCAACTCAGCCAAAACAGATATATCAACATGTTTTCACCGTTTATTTGGCTTATGAACAACTTTTGTAAAGGTACTTAAGTTAGTTCAGGCCATAGTACCTCCCATTCACACCCACTTCTTCCTCACAGATCCAAATACAAACTTCATCACAATTTCACTATCAAAGTTCCATATTACTTAGAACAACCTCCTGACTAACTTTTCTAAAAAACCTCAAGGGAATGGTTTCTCTCACAATTCTCACAACCAAGGATGGATTTTGGCTCTCAAATGTTGCTAATCAAGTTTAGAAGTGATTAGGAGGTGTTTTAATGGCTTAGGATGAAGATTTGAAGCTTTTCTGGTGCTTTAATGGCTGCATGGACAAAGTGGAGAAGAGGAACAGTGGTTTCCTCTCGAAAAATCGCGATTTGGCCTTTTATAGGTGGCCTGACCGACATGCCGCGCCCTTGGCGCCGCTTTGGCGCTCTTGGCGCCAATTTCCAGTGCATCTGGCGCCTTTAGCACCACTCTGGCGCTCCTGGCGCTAGTTTCCAGCATCTGTGGCACTCCTAGTGCCAACTTCCAGAAACTGTAGCGCCCCAGGCGCCATTCTGGCGCCTCCAGCGCCAATTTCCAAGGGGTGTGGCACTGATCGCGCCACATGTTCCACAAAATTTTCTCTTAAAGGGAACTGGCACGATTCGCGCGAAACCCAACGCCATCCGCGCCAATCTCTGGGTATTATACAGTATAAGTCTTGTGTGTGATTGAATATTTCTGTTCATATTCATATTATTCTTGAAGTATTATTTTTGTTCATATCACAAGATTGGTTATAGCTCAAGAGTGGTTTCATTGAGATAAAAGTGAATTCAAAAGTTTGATTTCTTAATTGGTTTTAAGATACGATCCTTTTTTCAAGACTTCCGCTGTATTAGAATTTTGTTTTAAATTTTAAAAACTCTGAGGAAAAACCAATTCACCCCCTCTTGGTTATTTGCATAAGTGTTCATAATATTTTCAGCAATGACCGATTGGTTACCCTTGCGAGGATGGATTTGTTCTTAGCCACGGTCAGTGCATCGGTGAGCCCACATTGGTGTGTTATGTATGTACATGGGGGGGTGCATGACGGGTTACCCTTGCGAGGAAGGATTTGTTCCTAGCTGGGTCATGCATTGATGATGCCCATGTTTCATACTTCATTTGTATGTGTGGAAATACAATGAAGGCACTCGCGTACCTGTGGGTTTCAGTGGGCTGAGAATGCAGGTACTAAGGGGTCATCAGGTTTGGAATTCCCTTGCGACGCTAGCTAATCACAGGGTGGGGGAATGGCCAGTGCACGACAGGGTGGCCCTGATAGGCGGTGAATCATTTTTCCTGTGAGAGGCTATTTTCAGAGATGGTACCACATTGCATGCTGATAGATGAGTCAGGTGCATGCATCATTCTATGCATGATTGTTTGAGTTGTGAAATGCATTGGATGATTGGTTTGTTGAGTGTGTATTAGAATCATGGATTTTTGTTAACGATTGTGATGGGTAAAATTGTTTCCTTCCCAATTGCTACTATCTGATGTTTGTTGATTTTATATAATAAACTCACCCTTGCATTTGTTGTACCGTGTGGTTGGTACCTATGATGATCGTGAACTTTTGTTCGTGGGAGTAGATGAGCAGCAATAGGTGACCTTGGAGAGAGATCCTCTTTTTGTTGGAGCTGCAGAGCCGACGTAATGACGTTGGAACTCTCTCTGGAAGAGTTGTGTTTTGTTAATTAATTCTTTCATAGTTAGTCCCTTAATCCTTTTTGTAGACATGTATATTTTGAATTGTAATTACATGTAAAAACTAAATTAAGTTCAAAACAGGAGAATGATGAGTACTGATATAGTATATGTATATATATGTATTCAATTGTTGTAGTTATATCGTGTGTATGATGATTGTATTATTGCGAAAAACTTACTACCATTTTCATAATCAGATTAATGAAGTTTTCATTAAAATTTGAAATTTACACGTCTAGAGTTTGTGATGTCGTAGCAACGAGGCGGGTCGTTACGTCTTTCCTTTATTTTGTAGGTCCCTCCCCTAAACAAAGTTAACTCATCATCCGACATACAGAATTTGGAACCCACCTGGACCTTGTCTAACTTATACGTGAAATTTACAGATTTTGGTAAGAACATAAAGTGTTTACATTTATTGAAGGTGCTACCTCTAACAAAAATATTTGGAAGGAAGATACATTATATGAGAGAAAAAAATTTCGTTTCTAAAAGTTATGGGTCTTCATAATTCATGATAATCTTGCAAAATTGCATTAGCCAAGATATTGTGTGCTAAATTGGAAAAATAAGATTATAGGAAAACAATGATGGATTTAGGGGGCAAGCAGCATGGGCATTGGCCTCCATCAAACAAGTTTTTATTAATTTGAAACATCTTTTTTTACTAATACAAGAAAAAATCAATTTCAATTTCTATTATTTCTCTAAGATAGAATTTATATTTGTAGATTTTATCTTATAGAAATAATATAATCTCTTGAGACTTTTTATTAATATGTATGAGAAAAATAAAATTGAAAATTGAAAAATATTTATAGACTAAAATCAATAAGAAAAATAAGAAATTTGAGTTACTATTTGTTTAATTTTCTTATGGTAGTGGATCTTACTTTTAATTTTACATATAAAATTAATAATAAATATTTTTATAAGACTCACTATTTATTAAATAAATATTTATTAAAAATTATAATTTAAATAGTTATTGTAAAAGAAAATTTTAAACCCCTTTAATACATTTTTTTGATCCATTCCCGTAGAAAAGGGAATATTGTACTAAAAGAGACCAAATATAAACTCACAAGAGAATAAGTTAATATGAGAAAGGAAATATAATGAAATTAAGTAGACTAAGCCTTAAGATACCAGCAATATATAAGAAAAAAAAATGAAAACTAAGATAATGAAAAGTGAACTAAGACTTTAGAGGCAAAGAATTGAGGATAATGTTTGTTCTTACCAAAATCTGAAAATTCCACGTATGAGCTAGATGAGGTCTAGATGGGTTCCAAATTCTGCACGTCGGATGATGAGGCAACCTTGTTTAGGAGAGGGACCTGTAAAACAAAGGAAAGACACTTTGATGCTCAAGTAAGTACATCAATTATTAGAGAATAACTGAGTGTGTGAGATTTTCGAGGGTGTCTCGGAGGTATGTACACCGTGGGTGAACATAAGTGTGAATGGAGTAAATTATGAGATGATCTTGGCATGAGTAAATGTTTAGAGAGAACCTATATTTATAGCATAGAGTATGAGCCTTGGGGCTTTGTTTATTAGTAATATGTTGATAAGATAATAACATATAATAGCAGGTAGTTATGAAATTCAAATAGGAGATAATGTGTACGTTGTACATA
Source organism: Glycine tomentella (assembly GCA_007407185.1). NCBI lineage: Eukaryota > Viridiplantae > Streptophyta > Magnoliopsida > Fabales > Fabaceae > Glycine > Glycine tomentella. Next base: position 34,175 of record PYAF01003334.1, on the reverse strand, counting down.
TGTTGTTACTTGTAGATAAGTAATAACTTGTAGATAACTAGAAAGATATTAGGAGATAAGGTTGTTGCACCATCTAGAATGTCTAATAGATATGCTGATAATAATGAGATATTTACTATTGACGTCCGTACTCCTGTAGAGGGTTGACGTCGACGCTCTTGTAGGAAGGCTAACATGGAGGTCGAACAAGCGTGTCATGAGTGCTATAAGCCCCCGAGGGTGGACTGATTGAGCATTTTTAGTCTAATATTTTTGTATTCTTCTTAGCTTAATTGACTTCTCTTGGATTTTTATTTCCTCACTCTAACTTAGTTTTTGTCTTAGGCAAACAAGTGGGCTTAATTTATAATTGTTGCTTATTTTCGGATATTTGCTTACTTGACCTATCTTCCTTGTGCAGGAGCTAGAGAGCTCTACAAAACTCCAAATGGCATGTACAAGTAGTCCCTGGAAAGATAAGGAAAAGATCTATAATATTTTCAGAGATAAGACAAGGCCAATTCTATCATTTTGAGGGTCATTTTAGGCTTGAAAGTGAGAACCACTACACTCAAGTTTTGGGCTGCAAATTGGTGTAATTAGTAATTAGTTAGATTAGATGGGCCTAATCATGGCCCATACTTTCCTACTAACTCAGTAACTATATTTTAGTGCAATTATTTAGCGAAGAGACATGCTTTATTTTTTTGAGCACAAACAAAATTTGTAGTTTCTTTTAGAAGTTTTCAGAATTAAAACATTTTCTTTCATTTTTTCTCAACTGTTCTTCATTGTTCTTTATTTTTCTTCTTCCTTTCATCCCTGTTCTTTTATTTTTCTCATACGAATTTCATGGCCCTTACATTGATGATGATCATGGAAGGCTAAATAATCAATAAATCTAAGGATCCATCCAAGTAAGGAGAATTCCAGATTTGGTTTGGTATTCTAATTTCTATATGAATGTTCATCTTCGTCTTCAATCCTCTTTTCGATTTTCATGATTATGAATATGTTTAGGATTGAAAATGAATTAGGTTATAGATTTATTTCCTAATTTTGAATTTTAATCATAGATTGTTTGGATGATACTTCAATCCGATTTGTGATTTCAATTGATTTAAGAGTTAATTCAATTGAACAACTTCTAATGATATTGAATGAACCTTCACAATATGATCATTATATGAAAACTATGATAATGTGTATTGCTTGGTTTGGTGAATTGGATTGATATTCTTGAATCTATTTTACAAAACCTTTTATCAATTTTGTTAGTTTCTTCATTTTTCTTCAATTCTTGTTTGTGTTTCTGCATTTTTTATTCATTGCCTACAAACTGTTCGATTAAAATCCCCTATTTTTTATTAGTGAATTGAAGTTGGAATCAAATTGATCGTATCTCTTAGTCGACCTAGGTTAATCCTATACTACATAAGTAGTGTAGTTTAATTGTAGTGATTCGACAGTCCTTACAAAACTGACACTATTGTCGGGGATACGGTTCATTGGTGCCAACTTTAATCCACTCATAATTAGATAATAGTATAGGTTCCATTGATATTAGTATTGTATAATTCCATCTGTCCATAAAAAAAAATTAAAAAATTCAAAATTCTGTTTATAGATAATAGATAAAAGATAGACATAGATATAGATAAAAAAATTTAAAATTCAAAAATTTGTTTCTAGTATTGATAGAAGATAGGTACAAATAGAATAAGATAAATATAGATAGAAGAAAATAGATATAGATAAATATAGATTAAAAAATTCAAAAATTCAAAATTTGTTTCTAGATAATAGAAGAATATAGATATAGATAAAAACAAATTTAAAAAATTTAAAATTTGTGTCTAGATAATAGATAGAAGAAGATAGATATACATAGATATAAAAAAAATTTCAAAACTTTAAAAAATAAATAGTCATTTATCGTGGTGTTTTTGAATTAAAAAAATTGAAAAAAAAGAAATTTCCAAAATCAAAAATAATTTATAGACATTTATTGTGGTGTTTTTGAATTTTTTTAAATAAAATTTGGGTGAGTTTTTCATTTTTAATATAGATTTAGCAAATATTATGAATATTGTCCTGATAGAGTAGTTGTCTGTTACTTCTGTTGTAACGACCAACCTCGTCGCTACGATATCACTATTCTAAACGTGTAATTTAAATTTTTAATGAAAACTCAATTAATTAGATTATGAAAATGAGAGTAAATTTTTCGCAATAATACATTCATCAAAAAATGCACACATACGTAGATACATACATACATACATACATACATACATACATACATACATACATATATATATATATATATATATATATATATTACATATACATATCATTCATATGAATATAAGCTTGTGATTACATGTCCGATCAAATAGAAACAAGGACTCAACTAAGAAAGTGTTGATAACAAAACACAACTCTCTTCCAAAATAAATTCCAACGTTGTCACATTGGTTTGGCGGCTCCCATAAACGAATCTCTCTCCAACATCACCTATTACTGATCATCTGCTCCCACGAACGAAAGTTTGTGATCATCACAGGTACCAACCACATAGTACAAAATTGCAAGGGTGAGTTTATTATAAAAAATCAACAAGTACGAAACAACAATTATTAACAAGAAAACAATAATGATAACCATAAAAAAATCCCAATAAAATCCACACAATAAAAAATTATGCAAACTACATGTATGCATGAAATTCCAATGTGCACATTGGCTTCAACATATCGTACTATATGTCGGCACATTTCGCTGGATGTCACGCTGCGACCGTCTTACGCAAACAATGCATGAATGAAATTTCTAGGGTGCACATGGCTTCTACATATCGTACTGTATGTAGGTACATCTCGTATTGGATGTCTCGCGCGGCCGTCTTACGCAAACCATAAATATTCCATGTTTTTGCACCTGGTCTCTTCATCTCGTACTGGATGTAGTATCAGATCATGTTTCGCAAATCATGTACTGGACTCGGAACATGAATCAATATATGTATGATCACATCAAATCCATCATTCTCATCAACAATACCATCCATGAGCAAATACATACAACCTCATGGAGAATTTTTCATCACATCATCACAAACAATCACATTTCACATCTATACATATAACATATGTCTGACATTCACATTCCCCAGGTCTTCAGACAGCACAAATCTAATACATTCACAATCCATGATACCAAGAGATTGATATTTTTAGGAAAATTCTAAATTAAAGAAGAGGACTACAATATAGGAAACAAACTCTTATGCCCATTTAAAATTTAATAAATAATTAAATAGGAAAACATGTTATAAAATTTTGGGCAGAGTCTGCTCTGTAATTAAGACTTTTCCCAAAAATCCAATCAACAACATCATCATTCACAATTTTATTCACCAATCACAAATTCATAGCATCTCATTAGTTTAAAACATAACTTTTCTTGAAAACCAGCACACAACAGGGACAAACATGTATCTCCATAATTGGGTTCCATGACCCCTAACTATGGTATCAAAACTATAACCAAGTAATAAACTCCCCTTACCTATATATATCCCTTTGATAGCTCCTTGTAGCATCGTTTTGAGATCTCTCAAGTTCATGTACTTTGGTCCAAACATAAAGCTCTAGATATACCAAATCAAAAATACTTTAGTATAGATTTTCACCATATATGATTCGGTTCTTCCTATAATTTTTCATAATCCAAAAGTTATTAAATTCCAATCTTTTAGTATGTTAAACTAGACTTCCTAAGCTTTCTAACAAGGTATTACATGCCTCAATTGGAGTTCTAAAACTCTAGCTATAACATTTTTAAAACTAGCCTCCAAAGTTGCCAACGAGCTTCAATTTCTACACTGACATCTCTTAGTGTTCTTGTGACTGCAAGCAGTACACAATCTATATTAGCTGAAATTTTTATATGATGTAGTTGACACCTAGATCTTTAATTTAATATATCATACACCTAATTTGAGTAAGAAATGAGAGAGAGATAATTTTTTTAAAATTGATGGCAGTAGCTGTTTGGGGTGAGGACAATTTCGGACAGCTTGGGTTCAAATAAATTATGGGCACGATTCACTACTCAGTTTGGTCCCATATTTTAGGACAAAATAGAGGACATACTAAGCTTTAAAATGAGTGGTCAAACACCTCATTTGGTCAAACATACTAATCCTCTATTTGAAACAGTCCAAATTTTCAGCTTAGAACCATACGAATTTTAACAGCAATACGTACCAAAGTATTTGGCTGGAATGATTCAAGAGCTTGAGGAGAAAATTTTCCATCTTCTAATAGAAGATTCTAGATGAAGAAATTATAGATAATTTGGTGAAAGGACTGCAGTTCAATTTGTGTGAGAAAAAGAGAAGAGAAAATGAAGTAAAAGAGAAGGGAGAAATGGTGGAAGTGAACGTGAGGTAGAGAGGAAGAGTTTAGAATGTGCAAAATTATGAATCAAGGAGATATATATAGTAATAATTTTAGTTTGAATGGAAAGCTTGTTAGTCCTTGGTTCAGTTCATGTAACTAAGTAATCATGCTATTGGCATATTTTATCTCCATGCATTTTATGCATTCAAAAGCAAAGATTCCTTTCATTTGCCCAAAATGCACGTGGAATGCTTCCTTGCAAGGATTGATTTTCTTATTAACTTTATTTATGGCTGGTCATGCAACGTGGACTGCTTCTTGAGTGAGCTAGATTTCTTCTTGGCTTTATACATGGTTGCACAAATAGATTATGTATACCATTTCTAGGAAGTACACATGCACACACACACATGATTTGCACTTCCATAACCAATTAAATTTGTTCTAATTCTCATGTACCAGACATGCATTGGTTTATGTTTTTGTTTCTTTTAATTTAAACCAAGTTTACTTCATATACCTTTTAGTTATTTACTTAGGTGATCTTAAGCTCCTAACCAACTTCCTACACATGCTAGGATTTGTTTTTTCCTTAAATTCACTAATCATAACTAAATCTATTCTAAGCACTTCTAAACATGCCACTTGGATCCATTTGCTTCTATCCTATCCTTCTTGTACAACAATCACAGGTGTTTTTCATGCGATAATTTTCCTATTGTATCATCACATGGTCTGAAACTATAGCTCATGATAATTTTAGATATTCATGCGATTTTCCTTCATTTTTACCATAAGGTTTATTTGCTTTCATTTTGAGAGGTAAAATTTAGAGGCCTATCTTCTGACGTACCTAATAATAAATTTTTTACCAGTAGGTACTTCTAGTTTTCTTGTGATGTTTATTTGTTACTAAGGGTAATTTGGTAATTTGTCATTCCAAGGGCATTTTTGTAATTTCAACAATTTTCCACAAAATATCTAAGGGTATTTTGGTAATTTAAATTGTTTTGGTTCTTTATACTCGAATAGTTGACCAGGGGGAGTAGGATAGTCTCTTCAGCTTGGGTTGGGTTAAAAGCACGAAATGTATTTGCGCCATCACCATCTTCAAATAAAGTATTTTCTACGATGGCACGGCAAAGTGAAGAGAAAGCAAGGGAACAAATAGTACTGGTAAGTTTGAAAGCCCCCTTAAGGGTATTATGGTAATTTGTCACTCACTCCAGGAGTATGATTGTAATTTTCACTCTAAAAATATCTAACCAAAATATCTAAGGACATTTTTATAATTTTTACCTCAAGGGTATTTTTGTAATTTCCACTTCAAGGGTAATATTGTAATTCTAACATAAAGGGAAAGGATAATATGATCATTCTCCTTCAAACATCTTTGTAATATCTCTTTTATCTCTAATTAACATATTTAAATTTTTGGGATGTTACATCTGTTATTTTTGTGATTTTTGTCTCTGATGAGTTGAACTATGCATGACTGGATCCAATCAAGTGACTTACATTCATATGATCTTGAGATAGATAGGACATTTCATAGATTGAGCAAAAATAATAGTAATCTAGATGAATTTGATATTGTAGTTTTAGATAGTAGTATAGTGTCTTCTGGGTCTTTTGTTTTTGAGTCTATTTCTAATTTTGAACATTCTGATTCTGAAATTGTTGATACAATGTCTGATAACAATCGAACTCTTAAGGAATTGGCTACACCTGATGTTGTTTATCAACCTTAGTGTATTCAATATCCTGAGACAAAGGTTAGGTATGAGCTAAAATCTGGACTAATCCATCTACTTCCAAAGTTTCATGGTCTTGCAAGTGAAGATCCACATAAACATCTTAAGGAGTTTCATGTAGTGTGTTCCACCATGCAGCCACATGACATTCATGAGGATTATGTCAAGATGAAGGCATTTCCATTGTCTTTGGATGGTGTGGCCAAGGACTGGTTGTACCTTCAACCAGATCTTATCAACACTTGGACAAATATGAAGAGAAGATTTTTGGAGAAATTCTTCCCTGCATCCAGAACAACATCCATCCGAAAAGAAATTTGTGCTATAAGGCAGCTAGCTGGAGAGACATTTATGAGTACTGGGAGAGATTTAACAAGTTATGGGCGCTACTTGTCCTCACCATCAAATCAATGAGCAATTATTGATCCATTGTTTTTACGAAGGCTTGATGTTGATGGACAGGAGTATGATAGATGCAGCTAGTGGAGGCGCTTTGCTGGACACGACTCATCTTGCTGCAAGATAGTTGATTTCTAACATGGCAGCCAATTATCAACAATTTGGTACTAGAGGCGCTGCAACATCCAAGGCTGCTGCAAATGAATTTTCTATTTCTATGGTTGCTGATAACTAGAGGTTGGAGAATAAGCTAACAGAATTGACATCCCTTGTGAGACAACTTGCCATTGGTAAACAACAAAATGTGATGGCATCCAATCAACCAAGGCTGTGTGGTATCTGTTGTCACCTGAGCATCCAACAGAATCATGTTCTACTCTTCAAGAAACAGAATAAGCTGCTGAAGTTTTTGCCATACAATCTGGACAACCATTCAGACCTTAAGAACAATATAATCCTTACTCAAACAGTTATAATCCTGGTTGAAGAAATCACCTGAATTTGAGGTATGGTGCTGGTCTACAACAACAGCCATTCAGAACTCGACAGCAATAATATCAACCCTCCAACAGCAAATACCAACCTCCCCCGTTCAGATAGCAGCCACAATTCCAACAGCCTGCACCTACACCTACACAACCTGTGCAGAGCAGTTCTTTACCTTCCTTGGAGGACTTGATGAATCAAATGGCAACCACCAACATTCAATTTCAACAAAATGTCAATGCCACCATCCAAGACCTGCATATCAAATTGGACAGTTAGCTACAACTATCAACCAGATGCAACAGCAAGGTTCTGACAACATTCCAGATAAACCAGTTATTAATCCAACGAATGTGAGTGCTATTACCTTGAGGAGTGGCACGAAGCTTCCAAATTCAACAAATGCTAGTAAAAAAATTGATGATGGTGCCAAAACAGATTTTGCACCCAAACAGATTCCTCTACTTTTTCCTTCTAGATCCATTCTTGCAAAGAAAGTGGAGTTTGATTCTGATCTGCTTGAGACTTTAAGGAGGGTGGAAGTCAACATTCCCCTCTTGGATGCCATCAAACAGATTCCAAAATATGCAAAGTTCTTGAAGGATTTGTGCACCAACAAGAGGAAGCTGAAGGGAAATGAGCAAGTAAAGATGGAAAAAAATGTTTCTGCACTTATAAAGGGCAAAACTGTTGCTGCCATCCCACTATCAACCTTGCCACAGAAGTGCAAAGATCCTAGCACTTTCACTGTCCCTTGCACCATTGGAGATTGTACTTTTACAGATGCCATGCTTGACCTTGGAGCCTCAATTAATGTCATGCCCACATCAGTTTACAGATCACTACATCATTGTGATTTGAAACCCACTAGTGTTGTCATTCACTTAGCCAACAGGAGTGTTGTGCTTCCACTTGGACTTATTGAAGATGTGCTGATGCGAGTTAATTATTTGATTTTTCCTGCAGTTTTTTCATTTTGGAGAATGAGTCTTCCAACCATGGTTCCACGTTGATCCTAGGGAGACCATTCTTGATGACATCCAGGACCAAAATTGATGTGCATGCATGAACTCTTTCCATGGAGTTTAGGGATGACATTGTCCAGTTCAACATTTCTGAGGCCATGAGACATCCTGTAGAGGAGCATTCTATCTTTCTTGTTGATATCATTGATGTTGTAGTAGATAGTGCAGATATTTCTGATTTACTTTCTAATTTTTCTAAATTTTTTTGAATTTTCTTATTTTTCTTATTTTGATCTTAGTTCTTGTACTTGTACCTGTGATGACTCTACTATTGTGTGTAGTATTTGTGCGGAGATTTCCTCCGTACTTCACTCTGATTATGTACCAAATACATGTACAACTATTGATTCTCCTATCGTCCTTCCCTCATCCACCAATCTTTCCTTGCCTTCCACCATTCAGCCACCTTCCTTGGAGTTGAAGTCACTACCTGAGCACCTTAAATATGCATATTTAGATTATGCCCATAAACTTTCAGTCATCATCTCTAGCAGCCTATAACTTGAGCATGAAGAGAAGTTGTTGCATGTTTTGAGAGGCTACAAAAAGGCCATTGGATGGACACTTGCTGACCTTCCTGGAATAAATCCTTCCATTTGCATGCATCAAATACTCTTGGAGGATGATTTTAGGCTGGTGAGGCAGCCACAGAGGAGGCGGAATCCCACTATTCTTGATGTGGTGAAGAAGGAAGTGATGAAGTTACTAGCTGCAGGGATCATCTATCCCATTTCAGATAACACTTAGGTTTGACCTGTCCAAGTGGTCCCTAAGAAGTCGGGTATCACTATTGTGAAAAACTAGGATAACGAGTTGATTCCGGCTAGAGTAGCCAACAGTTGGCAAGTTTGCATTTGTTTATGTTATTGTTTTGTTGCATTTGTTTTGTTCTGTTGTTATTTTGTTTTTACATTCAGAAAATAAAAATTAGAATTTAGGCTATTGTGGTTCATTTTCATCCATATAAATTCTCTTAATTTAATTTCGTTGTTCTCCACCTTGTTTCTTGGTTTCTATCCCTCGTTTTACTTGTTGGCTTACTCCCCATTGTCCCTCTTTTCTATTAGTTTTAGCCTAAATATCCTTCTTTTATCCACCCTTTACCTAAGCCATACATTACAAACCAATAAAGTCCTTTTGATCTTTTGATGCATGTGTATTTTAAGTTGAATGAATTAGAGTCTTGTTAAAATTTGGATGTGCTAGTTACATGTTGTGTTTGAGTGTAAACATAAACCCATACACATTAGAAGAGGTTGAGCGTTGCTCTTTGAGAGATTTCTATCACCTTGGTTCATTCTTAATTTTAACTTGACTACTTTTTCACTTTGCACTTTGTGATCATGTGCATAGATTGTTTGTTACCTTAATATCATTCTTCCATTTTTCATCTTTCTCACTTTTGTGCATTGTTAGGATCCATTGAAAATTGTGTGTGCCTTGTTCATACCTTTCTTTTAGTTTGTGGTTTACTTTAGTTTGAATTTTTCTCTTAGTCTTTCTTTTAGTTTTGCCCAGGAGTGTAAAAGTTTAAGTGTGGGGTATTTTTGATTGAGTGTTTTTAGTCTAATATTTTTATATTCTTCTTATATTATTTGACTTCTCTTGGATTTTTATTTCCTTACTCTAACTCAGTTTTTTGTCTTAGGCAAACAAGTGGGCTTAATTGATAATTGTTGCTTATTTTCAGATTTTTGCTTACTTTACCTATCTTCCTTGTGAAGTACCTAGAGAACTCTACAGAACTCCAAATGAAGCATATGAGTAGTCCTTGGAAAGATAAGAAAAATATATACAATTTTGTTAGAGATAAGCCAAGGCCAATTCAATCATTTTGAGGGTCATTTTAGGCTTGGAAGTCAGAACCCTTGCTCTCGAGTTTTGGGCTTCGAATTGGTGTAATTAGTAATTAGTTAGATTAGATGGGCCTAATCATGACCCATCCTTTCCTAATGACTCAGTCGCTATATTTCAGTGCTATTAGTTAGTGAAGAGACACACTTTATTTTTTTGAGCACAAACATAATTTGTAGTTTCCTTTAGAAGTTTTCAGAACTAAAACCTTTTCTTTCATTTTCTCTCAATTGTTCTTCATTGTTCTTTATTTTTCTTCTTCCATTTGTCCCTGTTCTTTTATTTTTCTCAAACAAATTTCGTGTCTCTTACATTGATGATGATCATGGAAGGCTAAATAATCAATCAATCTAAGGATCCAGTCCAAGCAAGGAGAATTTGAGTTCTGGTTTGGTATTCTAATTTCTATGTGAATGTTCATCTTCTTCTTCAATCCTTTTTCTGATTTTCATGATTATGAATATGTTTAGGATTGAAAATGAATTAGGTTATAGATTTATTTCCTAATTTTGAATTTTAATCATAGATTGTTTGGATGATATCTCAATCCGATTTGTGATTTCAATTGATTTAGGAGTTAATTCGATTGAACTGCTTCTAATGATGTTGAATGAACCTTTATAATATGATCATTATATGAGAACTATAATAATTTGTATTGCTTGCTTTGGCGAATTGGATTGATATTCTTGAATTTTTTTACAACACCTTTTATCAATTTTGTTAGTTTTTGCATTTTTCTTCAATTCTTGTTTATGTTTCTGCAATTTTTATTCATTGCCTACAAACTGTTCAATTAAAATCCCCCTATTTTTTATTAATGAATTGAAGTTGGAACCAAATTGATCGTGTCTCTGAGTTGACCTAGGTTAATCCTATGCTACAGAATTAGCGTAGTTTAATTGTTTTGTAGCAATTTGACAGTCGTTATCATGGACAAGCAATGCTCATCGTTGAGATTGATAGCTTTGCAGAGTGATGTTGAGGCTCCAACCTGGACGAAGTCGTCTGGGTTATTGTTGCTAAGTTGATTAGGATGAATTGATTTATTTTGTGGATAAGGATGGGCATGTTTGATATGTGAAACGTAAGACTAAGAATCCCTATAGATATCTGACCATTGATGTGAGCTTTGAAAACAAGCGTTACATCCCTTTAAATGTTTGAAGGCTTGTGTCGTCTACGCATCATTACTCGTGCACATGTGTCACTCAAGGAGTGGACACGTACTGGAGAACATGCAATAGTGGGAAAATGGAGTCAATTGTGACGCGGGCTTCCATGGGACGTTTGAAATCCCGTCAGTAACTGTCGAGCCTCACTGTGAATTTAAGTAGATTGGACCGCTGTCATTTCCTACCACCATTCCTGCATCCTTTCTTCTTTGAACTTCCTTTTGCTTCCCTACCCTTCTCATGGCTTTAAACTTTTTTTGAGTTTAAGGTACCCCACACTCGCTTCTGAAAATGTCTATTCTCCCATGTCTGACTCTGCTTTGGGTATGGGTGGTAGTGATTCAAGGAACCCTGTAGAGCAACATGTTATGCGTGAAGTCATTTCCGTGGGCGACTCTTCAGAGGAGAACACCCATGGCAGAGATTCTGACAGATCCTCCTCCTCTTCTAGGAGGAAAGCAAGCTCTCGTTGGGCTGGTGAGGGCATTTCTCATCCTCGTCAGCCGGCAAGGTCCTCATTTGCTACAAGGGACAATGAGCCTCTTCCGCTCACCATCCTTCCGCCTCTTTCTTCTTCGGGGAAGATGAGACAAAATGGTTTCGGAGGCGCTAGAGCCTCCTCCCATGCGCGTCGTAGCCCTAGTGCTGGGTCGCCATCCTCCGCCCCAACCATTCGTGGTTATGAATGGGTGGGAGAGGATGTGTTCAAGTACCATTCCTCCCTAACTTCCCCTACATCTATAAATGTGATGTGCTCGACGTTACAGATGACAGCTCCTTCGGACTCCTGTAAGGTCATCATCGAGCATTGTGGGAATGACAACTTCAGATGACAACCCTTCCTCTTCATGTATCGATGCCTCTTCGAGGGGTTGGGTCTTCTTCTTCCTTTCTCCTCGTTCTAGTGTGCCCTCCTAGAATACTTGAATGTGGGCCTTCCCAACTTCACCCTAACAGCTAGGCAGTGGTTCGGGCCTTTGAAATTTTATGTTTGTCTTTTTAACATTCGTGCTTCTGATCCCCTTTTATTCTTTTTCTTTCAAACCAAGTTGTCTGGGAAGGTCGCTTGGGTCTCCCTGCACAATGTCTCCAAGAAGCTATTCGAGGTAGACACCAATGTCTTCCGCTGCTTCAGGGATCGTTTATTTACTTTCTTTGTTTGCTTGTTTGAGTACCCTGACCTGACACACATGTTTTTCGGTTGTGTTTTCTACAAGTACCATGGGTAACTTCTCGTGGATGCTGCTAGTGAAGAAGGTGGATGGTGATGTTGTGCCACCATCCCCTGTTCCCCCTTCAGCTGAAGAAGAGGTTGGTCGACGAACAGTGAGGGTCGACCCTGCTGAAGTCGCTGCTACTTTCCCCAACACCTCCCCTCCTACAATGGCTAAGAGGAAAAGGGACAAACATGCTGGGACATCTGGTAGGAAAAAGTCTCGGGCCCTCTATGCTCCTCGCAGCCTACGTGCTTTTAGGGAAGCGGCCAAGCTTTATCCTAGTACATCGGTCTCTCCTCTCCCTATTCGGGCACCAACCCAGTGGTGGCCCCTAATGCTGCTTCTCCTATTCCACCACCACCTGCTGCTTCTACCCCAGTTCCGGTCATTCTTGCTCCTACTTCACCTTCTACCACCCTTATTTCTTCAGTTACCTCCGCTCTTGCTTCACCTACCTCCACAATTCCTACTTCCTCTCCTCCTCATCCTTCTGTGATCCCGATGCCTGCTGCTCGCCCCGTCACTCCCCTTGAGTTTTAGGCCGACCCCTTTTGAGAAGAACTTGATACGGTCAGTCGACGCTCAACGTTCCGTCTATGCTACAAAGCTCTTTATGGATAAGAGCATTGCAATCATGGAGGAGCACGGACAGCTACACCAAGAAACTATGAACAAGCCCGCTTCCTTAGTAAGGGAGTTGGCTAAACTAAAGTCAATTGTCCGCAATGTCTGGTGGGTGGCCGCGCCAAGCTAAACAGTGCCATGGTGGACCTTGCTGAGTTGTCAGGTCTAACCACCGACTTTCTGTCAAGACTGGTGGTGCTTTGTCCAAGCTACTGCGCACCAAACTTGATGGTGATGAGTTGGTTGCCCAAGGCAGAGCTTTAGCTGCTAAGGCTGATAAGACAACTACCTAGAAGGAAGAGTTGGCCAAGAAGGTGGCTGAGTTGGAGGCAAAGCTGAAGAGTCCGAAGTTGGACTTACTGCTGAATGGCAGTCAGCAAGGAGCTTGACAATGAGTTGAAGGTGTACAAAAAGAAGCAGTAGAGCAACATGAGAAAGGCTTTCTCAAGGCTGTCCACCAAGCCGGCCTCTTTCCAAAGGACCTTGACTTGGGTTTGTTTGACCCTTTCAAGGATGTGAAGGACGGCGTTTTGGTCGACGAGGAGGATCTTGGTTCTGCTGGAGAAACTCCTAGTGATGTGTAGGCTACTTTGTTTCTATTTTTTGTTTGTTTGGTCGTGAAGGCCATGTAAATGAATATTTTGACAGCTTTCAATTTAATGAAATGTTCTTCTTTCTTCAAATCTTTTATGTCTTCGCCTTTACACATTGTTTTCTATTTATGAATGTTTGTGTTGATGAATATAAGCCGCTTGACTTGTATCTTTTCATCATAAAAGTTGAGACCCTGTAATTGGTAGCATCCCATTTTGCTTGCTGATAGTTAGAAGCAAATGAATTACCAAGAATGCAACTTGGCTTTGTAGTGTCAAGTGCGATTCTTGAACTAATGTTTGATTTCTGCTTTTGCAAATGACTAAGTATGTAGCCTTGCTTGTCGAGATTCCAAGTGAACATGTACATAAAGAGTGTGTCCTGGATTTGAAGTGTCAAGGGTGGACCTCGGACAATTGTATTGGATTCCTGCTTTTGTGAGCGACTAGCTCGATAGCAGTGCTTGTCAAGGTTCCAAGTTAATGGGAGTACCAAGAGCGCGACTTGGGTTTGAAACATCAAGGGTAGACCTTGGACACCTGTTCCTGCAAAACAGATAATCCTATGGCCTGATGTGTTAGGGCTCCATAGGCGTAAGAGTACCAAGAGAGTTTTCTTGGGTTTAATTGGCCAAGGGCAGACCCTGGACATTTCATCCAAGAGTGGATCTTGGGTTTTATGTTCATGAGAATGTGTAATCCAGGAAGGATGATAACATATGTCGAGGATAGAAATAGTTGTACCTTTTATTTGTCAAGTCTGATACCAATAGCGTTGTCCATGCTGGGTTTTGTCGAGATTCACCAAGGTATCATCTTGGGTTTGTGAACCTGTAGATTGCCAAGAGCTGGTATTGGGTTTTGCAAGTCTGAGATTGACCAGGGATGTGTCCGTCTTGGATTTTGGAATTGTAGGTTAACCAAAACTTGGGTTTATGAACCTGTAAGTTACCAAGAACTAGTATTGGGTTTTGTAAGGTGCCAAGAAATGCTCTTGGGCTTTGTAAGATACCAAGGGTAGACGTTGGGTTTTATTTGCCAAGAAATGCTCTTGGGCTTTGTAAGGTACCAAGGGTAGACCTTGGGTTTTTGTTGAAGGTCCACCTAGGGTGCTACCAAAGGCCGACCCTGTTGGATAAAGGGGGAGCATCATGAAGAGTGAAAGACTTTGATTCAAGAAATGTGTTTTGAGCTTTCAACATGCTTGAAGTGCCTTGAAGTTTTGTAATTGATTCAAGTGTAAGAGAAAGACAATTTGATTGATCCTTGCATTGCATTCATTCATTCATTATTAAGCTTAAATGGTTTTCATTAAATCATCAAAGGTTTTATCTTTTTGGTTAAGGTTTGAATCTAATTAAAAGGTTTTTGGAAAAATGTTTTTCTTACTGTTTTAATCGATTACTTAATGATATAATCGATTATTGTGCTCTTTGTTCAATCTGGAAAAACCTATATGAACAAATAAATCGATTACCTATCGGATTAATCGATTATTTGGCCTTTGATTGAAAATAAACTGCTTTGTTAAAGGTTTTAATTGATTACTTACTTAGTGTAATTGATTACATAGTTAAAAGATTATTTTGAGCCTTGCTATGATTATCGATTACTATTATCATTAATCGATTACATAGTTCATTTAGAAAGTACCTACTTTCTAATTTAATCGATTACCAAAATCCGTAATCGATTACACAGCTCATTTTGTGAAACATAGCTTTCTGTCTTAATCGATTACAAGTCGGTTTAATTGATTATTTTGCTCGTTGCTGAAACCCAGAAAGTTTCTTTAACATTTTAATCAATTAAGTGATAATTTAATCGATTACATAAGAATTTTAATCGGTTATTAGGCATGTTTAATCGATTACAGTTAGTTAAATTTTGTTATAAATAAGATTGAAGGCTTGGCTTGTTTAATAACTTGACCACTTCGTATTTCTGAGTATACACAAGCCTTCTAAGTGATTTTCTTAGTGTTTTTACTTCTTACTTCATTCAAAACATCAATGGGCCTTTGAATGATTCTTGAGCAAGATTCTTTTCAAGGTTAAGGAAAAGCTTGATCTGATTTAGTATGCTAATCAACCTGAATTGGTAATTCATGTGCATAACATTCATTGGATCATCAGGTTGTCTCTCTCCGTAATCATTCTGTGTAAATTTGTTTTTAAATTTATGTTGTAATTGATTATTGTAAAGTGGGTTCTTCTTGCTTGGTTCTAGAGAAGGGTTCTCTAGCTCAAGAATAGAGTACTGTTCTCTGGTTCTTGCTCCTTAGAATTCTAATAATGTTTTAGATTTCTATTCTTTATCTAGTGTTGATAAAGGGGAGGTTTTTGTAAAAGCTTGTAAGAATAGAAATTTATAATAGTGGAACTCTAATCTAGTGTTGATTAGAAGAAACTGGATGTTGTAACGCCTCTCTTTTACTTTCTCGTGCTTGATTGATTTTAATTAAAAACTCGTGTCCACTTAAAATTAGTTATGAATTTTCACGAAATTCTTTTCGCTTTGCTTGCTAAATTTACGAGTTGTCTGTAATATGAACGATTTTTCCTCACTACGGATCATGCAAATAATTCCTTAACACATATTAGATTGTTAACAGTCCAAGTACAACACAGCCCCAAATAGACTCTTATAACGTAAGATATACAACTCATCAAATACAGACAAACAGAAAACCACAAACACAGTTTACAGAACATCCAGTAGCACATAGAATATCCAGCTCCTTCCTCAGTGCTTTCTTTGACTTACTGTTCCTCTGCTCGCCCAAATTAATTGGGGTCATCACAGGTGTCAACCACAGACACAACTCGGGTAAGTATTTTAATAAACAGAATTAGATAATTGACAGAAACAGATAAATAATCAAACCAAATAATTAGAAGACCAATTAGTAAAAACAGATAAGTAATCAAAACTAAATATTAATTATAAGACAGATGCCTGATGAATGATGCATGCTTTCTTTATTATCATGATGCATGACTGAGATCTCAGAGGCCTAATAAAAGGTACCAAAATTAATATAGTTTCACCCACTCCAGTGAAACCAGTCTCACCCACTCCAGTGAGACAGTCTCACCCACTCCAGTGAGACCTCCCTCCACTCCGAGGGGATAAAAAGGTACCATAAAACAGTTCCACCCAGTCCAGTGGAACAGTCTCACCCACTCCAGTGAGACCTCCCTCCGCTCCGAGGGGATAAATGCAAATGATATATGTAATGGCTAGTTTTATTTTTCATTTACCTCTTTTATCATTTATTTCAATTTTTATATCAACTAATTCCACCCACTCCAGTGGAATACATATCAGATGGTCCCACCCACTCCAGTGGAACACAGAATAACCAGCAACTCACTCTTAAATCATCTTTGTTACAGAATCTCAACAAAGCTCAACATCAAGTGAATGTTAACACGTCATACAT
>PYAF01003333.1:24530-48350 GCA_007407185.1 Glycine tomentella | reverse complement strand
AATATATATTTAAATTCTAACAATCTTACTAAATGGTGATTTTAATTTGCTAAAACTTAGAATAGCTTAAATGGAATTTTATTTCAAAATGTGTATTAAGTGCTAAAAATCCTTCTAGATAGTGAAGTATAATTTTCTAAGCATCCTTAAGTATCTCCTTAAATCCATATTCAATAAATAAAATATTGGGGTGTTACATACAGGCTTAAGGAAACACAACAAAATAAATATACCATCTTGAGAAACATAGAATCTATTTGGCCAACATTTAAAATTTGTATTAAAATAATTCATGGAAAATCATAAATTTAAACCATTATTTTCTATTCTATAATAAGCATCACATAGTTAGTAGTAAATTACTTTAAATTTTATTAGTTAAAGTAGATTTGAGTTATTTATGTCATTACTGTTTATAAAACTAGACTCAAAATCACATAATCATTCATATAACATCTCTTGAGTTCTTTGAGTTATTTCCATCAACACTTAATAAACAAAACTTAAATCTTCATGGAAACAAGTATTAATCTCAACATAATAAATATTTAAACTTTGTTTATCCAAGGACTTCCCCATACCTTGTTTGTTTCCCTCAAATTTAGAGAATCTTGCCTCCTTATACTTTGGCCTTTCACGTTGGATTTGAAGTGAGTGGATCGTTGTTTTGGCTTTTTAAGTAAAAGGAATATTTTGAAGGAGATGGAAAAGGTTAAAGTGAGAATGAAGTAGGATGCTAAGGGAGTAGTTTGGCACGACCACTACTTATTTTGGTTTGCAATTTCTTTGACAAAGCTTTGAAAAGAACAAGATATACCTAGGGTGAATTTGCACGTTCCTTTCTTTCCTTAGGCTGCTCCATTTAGGTCCCCACCAACAATTTATATAAGATTGCTATCTTAATAGGCCTTGCACGTTTACTTCTCAAGCTAATATTCCTTTTGCTAAAAAAAATCTTGGACTACTTTCCATTGGGTTAGTTGTGATTGGCTAGAGAATTATTTGCTTCCAAGTGGATTACCTCCTATTGGTTAGTGCCTTGACTTCATCCAATGGCTTGTTCTACACTTCTCTCCTTTGCTCCATTAGTGTACGTGAGAATTCAGCTTGTAGCCCACTCTTTTTGACCTCACAATCGTAGAAATCTCAAGAGTTTAGTAAAGATTCCTTTTGTCCCCAAAAATCTTACTAGCTTGTTTTCCATTGGCCAAGGCTTTGAATTTTTCTACTCCTTGTCTCCTTGCATTATTCTATCCGTGCAATTCTCCATATGAGGGCTTCCAATTTGTTTTTCTTCCTTGATCACACGGCCAAGATTGATTCTTATAGCCAAATTTACAAAATTTTCCTTTTAACACATGTAATGGCAAAATTCTTTTTCCTATTGGTCCATTTACTTTTAATTAGTAAAATTACTAAACTAACTTAGTAAAGAAGTTTATTTATCCCATAATTAAGAGAAAACTCCAAAGATTATAACTATCATTTTTCTGTGGTTGTTTGATTCTTGAGGTAGTCTGAATTGAGCTCGATTCCGAAATATGTATTAAAATTCATATAAATCCTATCTTATGATTCTTTGTCACTTATTTAGTTAATAATTGGTCATCTACAAGTATTCTATCCCATACTTAGGTTCCCACAAAATTTCCAAAATCATCTGGGCATTTTTTACCTAAAGGGTATTTTGGTCATTTACCTCCCTCGGGACCTAATCGTCATTTCTGAAATTGTCCAAGGGCATTTTGGTAATTATCCTTCTAAGGGTATTCTTGTAATTTCTATTTTATAGTAAGGGTGACTTAGTCATTATTTTGCCCATATCTGTGTAACCTGACTAATTTCTACAGTCCTTTAATCACATATTACTAATTAATTTAAAACATTACATCAATCACACATTTAATACGTATAAAAATATTGGAGTGTTACAATTCTTCCTCCCTTAAAAAATTTCGTCCTCGAAATTTACCTGGTTCAAAGAGTGCCGGATAATTCTTCCGCATTTCGCTTTCCACTTCCCATGTAGCATCACCACTGGTGCCATTTCCCCAGATTACCTTTACCAAAGGAATTTCTTTTCCTCTTAAGGTTTTGATCCTTCTATCCTCAATTCTTACTGGAAATGTTTCATAAGTTAAATTGTCCTTTATGGGTACTTCATCCATCTCAATCACATGTGAAGGATCATGGATATATTTACGTATTTGAGACACATGGAACACATTATGGAGATTGGAAAGATTTGGGGGTAAAGCAATTTGGTAGGCTACTGGTCCGACTCTTTTAATAATTTGGAAAGGTCCAATGAAAAGCGGTGTAAGTTTTCGGGATTTCAGAGCTCTCCCCACACCAGTCCAAGGACTTACTTTTAAGAACACATGATCTCCTATCTCAAACTCTAAATCCTTTCTTCTTCAATCATGATAACTTTTCTGCCTACTCTGTGCGGCCTTCATTTTTTCTTGGATTAACTTAATTTTATCAGTAGTTTGTTGTATAATTTCTGGTCCTAAAATTAAGTTTTCTCCAGGTTCTACCCAACACAGAGGAGTTCTACACTTCCTACCATACAACGCCTCATATGGTGCCATACCAATAGAGGAATGAAAACTATTGATGTAGGTAAATTCTATTAAAGGCAGAAAATCTTCCCAGTTGCCTTTATGTTCCAAAACACAAGCTCTCAACAGGTCCTCTAAAGATTGAATAGTTCTTTCAGTCTGTCCATCAGTTTGGGGATGGTAAGCTGAACTTAATTTTAATCTAGTTCCTAAGGCTTGATGCAAACTTCCCCAAAATCTTGAAGTAAATCTAGAATCCCTATCAGATATGATACTAGAAGGTACTCCGTGTAATCTCACAATTTCTCTTATATACAAACTTGTCAATTTTTCTAAAGAATACCTAATGTTAATAGAAATAAAATGAGCAGATTTGGTTAATCTATCTACTATAACCCATATAGAATCAAATCCTCTAGAGCTCTTGGGTAAAGATATAACAAAATCCATAGATATACTATCTCATTTCCATTGGGGTATTTCTAAAGGTTGTAGGATTCCAGATGGCTTTTGAAGTTCTATTTTGGCTTTCTTGCAGACTAGACAAGAATGTACATATTCACTTATTTCCTTTTTCTTCTTTGGCCACCAAAATAGAGCTTTTAAATCTTTATACATTTTAGTGGCTCCGGGATGGATACTTAAATTGCTTTTGTGTCCTTCTTCTAAAATCATTTTCTTAAGTTCAGGATCATTGGGTACACAAAGCCTTCCTTGTAATCGTAAAATTCCATCTATTCCTATTTTAAATTCACTATTTCTTCCATTTTCTATATTTGCAAATATATTTCTCAAGAAAGAATCAGATCTTTGCCTACTTCCTATTTCCTTCAAAAACTCATTGGACACTTTTAAAGCTCCTAATTTAACACTTACCGATGTAGTTTCACACCTCAAACTAAGATCCCTAAATTGTTCCAACAAATTTATTTCCCTAACCATTAATGTAGATATCATCAAAGATTTCCTACTTAAAGCATCAACCACCACATTTGCTTTTCCAGGATGATAATTAAGTTCAAAATCATAATCCTTTAAAAATTCTATCCACCTTCTTTGTCTCATTCAATTCTTTTTGACTAAACAAATATTTCAAACTCTTATGGTCACTAAAAGCCTCAAAATGTGAACCATATAAATAATGCCTCCAACCTTTCAACACAAATACTACAGTTGCCAATTCCAAATCATGGGTAGGATAATTTCTCTCATGAGTTTTCAATTGCCTGGATGCATAAGCCACTACTTTACCATCTTGCATCAAAACTCCTCCTAGACCCATTTTAGATGCATCACAATATACTACAAAAGGTTTTTCTAAATCTGGTAACACTAGCACAGGTGCTGTGGTCAACTTATTCTTAAGGGTTTGGAAACTTTCCTCACATTGTGTATTCCATACAAAAGCTTGACCTTTCCTAGTCAAGGTAGTCATTGGCAAGGCTATTTCACAACCGCCTTAGAATTGTTTCCATTTTTCAGTGGTTTTTATATTAAATGTCTCACTCTCCTCTCTTACCCTCTTTATTCTCCCTCTTACTCTCTGACTTCCCTCTAGGGTTCCGAAGAAGTCAAGTCATGAGAAACCAAGGCAACCCCTCCGCTCTGCACGTTTGGCATTGTCGCACCGCTGTCCTCTCTGTCGTCGTCATTGACGTGGCAAGCATCGACAACAGCTTCCCCAAGGTTTGGTCTTTTGTGTTTTGGTCTCTGTTCTCTTGCGGCGTGGTGGTACGTTCTATATTCGGGGGATCTTTCTTCCCATGTGTGTGTGAACTTTAAAGGTGAGAGTTTCTCCAAACCTTTTTCCTCTCTTTCAAGTTTTCGAATCTGCTACTTTCTTTATTGCCCTTTGATCTTATGGGATACACCCAATTTCTTTTGCCCGTTCGTTTTTGCCCCTAAAAACCTTGTTTTTGTTTGATTTTTCGAACATGGAAGGTTTTCTTCCCTAAATGCTTTTATAATTACTATTTAAAATAATAAAAGTTTTATGAGACATCTCGCTAGTTGATTACAAACAGTAAAGTACTGGAATTGCTAAACTACAATATCCTTGGAGGTCCACATCTACGAGAACGCCATATGAATCAAAACAGTGGCAACTAACAGGAAAGAATGTATACAAAGTCCTAGTTCTGTTAAAGTGTTTCTTTCCCCTTTTTCAATTAAAGTTTTTTCTTCCATTTACTTTTGGCCTTGGTAGTTTTATGTAGTTATTCTATTACGATTACAATTCGGTAAAAGTGTTTACATGAAAAAATATTTTTGATTTGTTGTAATAAGTATTATCCATATATCTACATGTGTAATTAATGTATAATTGCATTCGATTCGGAAAGTGATGATATGAAAACCCAACAACCAAATTCTTTTACTAGTTTCATGCTGGTTAATGATATATAATATTTTGTCACATCATTGGTGATCAATTTTTATTTGTTTTCCGTACACGTTTATCTTTAATTTAACATAGGTTAAGAACTTGGAATGGCCGTAATATAGTTTTATTCCAATGTCTAAACAATGAGAAAGACTTCAGATTTGAATAGAATTTGGCTTCTTTCCCAACAGTGTGTAAGATAAACTGGGTCGTATTTTGAGTCCCCACTTTAGAAGCAACTCACCACTATTTATTTTACTCTCTTATAGTGTGCAATTAGCGGGGATTGTGCATACAAAAGTTTCAAATTTAGATTTCCTTTGATCTATATCATCATTATTTTGTATGCAAATTTGCTTGACCAAGTCCATGGAGACAGAAATTCTATAACCCATTATTTGGTTTGAGAATAAGAGATAGGCAAGGGAGTTTAGCAGTGAAAGAAAGAAGCAGGACAAGACTAGGAGGAATGTTGAGAAAGAGAAAGAGACCCTCTTTTTTTTATAGTGGTAATGATGAGTATATCCATTCACCAAATACTAGAGACCAATTAATAGTTTGCCTGAAAATTATGTGACATGGCCAGTAAAGTAGCTCCGTACTACCTCAGCAAACTTTGCTTTCTTTGCATTTCACTTTTTTACATGGAAGGTAATTTTAATATTCTTCCTCATTGTTTTTACTTTTTCACTATGATGTTTCTGTGTTTAATCAAATATTCAAATGTGATTGTTTTGAACAGGGGTCCATCACTACTACATAAAGTAGTTTTTAAGACGGTTAAAATAGGCATTTAAAGATGGTTACCGAACCATCCTAGTCTGGCGCGACGTAGAAAGGACGAACTTATGAAGACGGTTCTTCGACCGTCTTAGAAGGTGCTTTTATTAAAAAAAAACAAGACAGATTCTAAGACGGTTGTTTTGCGTAACCGTCTTAGAAAGGGCACAAACTAAGACGGTTATTCCCCCACAACCGTCTTAGTTTTCCGCTTTCTAAGACGGTTAAAGCAACAACCGTCTTAGAACCTGTTTTGTTTTTTTGTTTTAAAGTGCTTTTTAAGACGGTTACAGCTGCAACCGTTTTAGTATGTTTCAATATTCTAAGACGGGTTACTTTGCAACTGTCTTAGAATCTGTAGTATATTTTTTTTTATAATTTCTTTCTAAGACGGTCATTTACTACGATTTTATAATTTCTTTCTAAGACGATCATTTACTATGACCGTCTTAGTATGTTTACATTCTAAGACGGCTGAATTCACAACCATCTTTGTTTATTTGTTTTTTTTTAATTTTTGATTTTTTCAATTGCACCAACTGCCGCCATTTTTACATATATGTGCATTCAAAATCACAATTATCATAAGTTAAAGATTTCACTACTTGACAGACATGGAAAATCTACACAAAATGATAGCGACAAAATACAAGTTGCACAGTTCATTATTGCAGCATGAAAACAAAGGTCAAAAGGATCACATGTTGAATTTTGAAACCTAAGCATTTCACCAGTGAATTCTTCAGATGATACAGCATGTATGTACCACTAAACTTCTTTCTGGCCAGAGATATGGGTGACACAGAACCAACATCTTTGAGTTGAGTTGATTTGTCATCAATAAAGTCAGCTTCCTTCACCTCACTGTAACAAATGCCAAGAGATAAAGAGAAATAGTAGAAGAAAGGATATAAAACACAGAAATATAGTGTGGGCAGCAGAAGATGAACTGAATATTTTAGCAGAAAGGCAATTAAAAATCTTTAGAACTAATCTAAAGCAGAAATACTGTTACCTATAAACTACATTAGCAGATGTTGGCTCAAGAATAAAAGCTTTCCTTTATTTTCTTGGAGGTTATCCAGCATATTGGGATCAAATCATGTAGCAAAATACACCTGGCATGGAAAACTCAAAACTTCAGCATTTGACAGTCATTGCATATGAAATCTCATCGGCATGAAAAATATCATACAACATAATAGCCTTATCCCACAAGATGAAGTTGGCTACATGGCCAACACATCATTGGGCTTCATTAAAAAACCAAAAGATAAAATATGATAACTATTTTATAATTTATTTCTTGGATTAATGGATATCACGTTTGGTAACAGGTTAGCTGATGAAGCCTGTCAAGTCTTTCAATCAAGTCTGCTTAGTTGGCAAGTCTAAATTTGAACATCATATCAATTCTGGTAGAAACCTAAGCCATAAAAAGAGAAAAGATGGATAATATTGCTAAAATAAGACAGGATTAGAGAGAAAGTGAACTCTCACTGCCTAGAGCCTAAGGCCCTACAGAGAAGGAATTCTCTGTTTACAGCATTCAGACTCCCCATTCTTCTCCTCACCAAGTCTAATAACTGGCTCCTGCAATTAGAATACCCCCATTAACCTAGTAAGTAGTAACTGACTCTCCACAACGTGAATACAAATTCCAGCACTTGCCCAGACAACAAGTTCTGCTGCCCTTTCACATTTTTACCTTTTATGTCTCTTCTGGTATACACCTTCCAAATCCTGGGCCTCTAATCTAGGCCATTAACCAATTGTCCTTAAATTTCCCCAAAAACCCTTTTGTATCTTACACCTATTTTATTCTATATATTTTTAGAATATATAGTCATACTGTCATATTTAATGCACCGTATTTGTGCATCATGGAGAGAGATACATACCAACCAGCCCAGGGCAGAAACATCTTGGCACCTAACTCTGGCCTTTTTTTGCAAAACTCGTAAAGAATAGTATACATTATAACAGTTGGTTCAGCAACTCCCAAAATCAACAAAGGCTGACCACCAAATATTGAGTGGATTATTCCACAAATGGCAGTTGATGCCAAAGCTTCCACTGTGCTCAAGCTTCCACCTATAAAAACATAATATGGATGCTCAATATGTAACAAAAAGCATAACACTATTGACAAGTTGTTGATAGTAATTGTAACTCTACTCAAAGTAACTATGTATTAAAGCTAGCTACTAGAAAAGTTCTACCTGTATCCCTGTTAAGTTGCTCTCCAAAAGCAATAACACGAAGAGCGGATGCCAAAAATATGTAGAAAGTTGGAGCCAATATCCTAACATTATTCAAAAAATCACAAATCAAAATTAAGGACATATAACACACCACCACACAAAGAAAATGGGGTAAGTCTCATCAATATGCAGTTGGTTGTTTAATTGTCGGATTAGAACCAAAGTCATGTTATTGTCAAGTAGTTTAACTTTGTCCTTTCTTTATTTTATTTGTATTAATTAATTTAGTTTTTGTTTTCAGTATAATCAGTCAAGTCGAAGTAAAATTTTCAGAAAATTAATTTCTCAAAATTATCTGACATATGGGTGTCCCTCTCTTTCTCTCACTTTTTTTTTACTGTATTTAACTCTCCAAGAGTATTTTTTTAAGCTAGACTCGGTGCTGCAGTGATCGACATTCCTTCACCATGATGTCCAGAAGGGAGCTCAGATTGTGCGAGATGCTTACATGATAGGCATCCATGACCCATTAAAGTCTCAGTTTTGAATCAAATTCACGTTTTAAGCGTAGAAGTTTCGATTGATAGCTCTTGATTTTCAAGTGATCAATACACATGTTTTGAGTTTTACTTAACATACTATCTAATATTTTTCTTGTAGTTTTTTTTATCATGATAATCATAGATATAAAAAGGTATTTAATCTGTGATTTTGAAAAACACGGCTAGAATTGTAGAACTTGCTGAAAAGTTTAATCAATTAAGTCCAAGTAGATTTTTCATAAAATTAACTTCACATGATAGATAGGCACCCCTCTCTTTCTCTCACATTTTTCCAATATTTAACTCTCCTAACTTTTTAAAATATATAATATCAGTGGTTATCAGAACTACCTTAAAAAATTGAAGGCAAGATAAAGAAGGATGTTTGAAAACAAGTGCACGAGAGTACATTTTAGCTCTACAATGAAAAAAAGTCAAAACAATTACAGTTATGTTAGGTAAATCCGGTCTATAGCTACCTATTGTAGCCATATCCATAGGCTATTGTAGCCATATTCATATAACCATGCTCACATGCACACACCAACATTAACAAAGCAGATACACAATATATAGGTTGCCTAATACATATTCAACTAAAGGTAACTTCAAGTATTTAGAAAGGACCATTGTATTTGAAACCAAAAATTATAATATTTAAATACGATTAGTCAACAATGATAATGCTTACCACATGTCTTACAAGAAATGCTGCTACACTGTCATCATTGTATTCGAGATCTATGGAGCATGTAGTGTAAACTAATCCTCCCCCAGGTTTTACCAATCTACATGTCAAGGAAAAAATAAATCCAGGAGGAGTTACCAATGTGTCATACATTATTTTCATATCTACCACAGTGCATATAATAAAATTAGGATACTCAAGTTATCATCTAAGCACAAAAAGCTTGATTCATTACATGATTAGCAACCAGCATGTGAAGCTTTTTTATCACTTCACTCAAAGAATTAACTAAACTATAAATAAATGCACACACAGGAACATCACAATAGCTAAATCAAGTTAATTGATTAACTCCTTTCACAGAAATATAAAAATAAATTGTGTTATTCATTTGCATGCGATTCTGAAAGGAACATGAGCATTTGACAATAGTATGGTCATATGAAATGGCCAGGTTATGTAAACGGACTTATCAATCAAATACCTCAATGTATGCCACCTTAAGTACCTGGCTGGTCATCATTTATGAAGGGAACCCCACTTACGTGAGTGATGATTAATGGTTTGGTTTCAAGTCCTGCTACAAGTTATGATCTAATTTTTGCTTATTCAATCAATTCGTCCACATACATTTGAAAACCTGCAATGTTCTAATTTTTGGCAAAGGTGTTCCAGTATAGTATTTATTGTGCTCCCTCTTTGTAGGCACATAGCCACAATGCTATGACCTTTACCAAACTAATTTTTGGAAGTTTTGATATTTAAAACTCCGTCCTAAACAGGCCATAAAAGAAATGCCGGAAGTTGAAAATTATAAGCTTTTTGATGTGGCCAACCTCTATAAGAATTTGTTTTGGGGATATTTATCATATGGGTGAAGTTCAGGTTTTGTTTCCCATCTCAATTTTAATGCATCCATCACTGTATGGACAAATTAAAATGCTGAAACATTAGATCATTTACTAAATGCAACATTGATTCATCATAATCTGAATTTTATAACATAACACAGGTGTCTAAGAGTGTGTAGAATTTAAATTCATAAAATTTCATTGCCTGGTCTTCAGTTTTTCTTTTTTCAGCTGTTTAAGCCAGGTATGTCAGATGGTCTTTTTTGTAAATTTACAAAAAGGTATAGGGGCATCCCTAATTTGTGGATGGAATATAAGGGTAGTGAAGAGTTACACAATAGAGCATATAAAAACTAATCATTTGCTCAGTTGTGTAAACTGTAGAGCACATTCTTCTTTCTAACCACCTTCCCATCCTAATAGAATTTCGATCTCTATTTAATGTAGGAACACACAGTACATTTCATTCTTAGGTTGTTATCTCCACCAGTTCCTGCAGAAAACACTGAAGGAAACAACAATTTCATTAATTATGCTCCAATACAGAATGTAGTCTTTGTTGGACTTGCATCTGTTAATTCCACTAATTACTTGAATTTTTTTCAGCTTCCTTCAATTGCCTCCTTTTTTTATTCCCATCTCAGAGCCTTGGCGCAACAGTACAATTGTTCCTTAGTGATCGGTTGATCATGGAATAAATATGGAAATAACCTCTTTCCATAGGCAAGGGGAAGGTTACGTACAATGACCCTCCCCTATACCTTTGCGAAGTCAGGAGTTTCTGGCACTAGGGTACATTAGGTTTTTCTTTTCTCCCTTCCCTCTCTCCATTCATCCCCGAGTCTGCTCATTCAAACCTTTCATTTTACTCCCTTTACTTTTCTCATGCCAGAGCTTTGTAATTGGTTACTCCCTAATCTTCTCCTCCAAGTGCATCTGGCCTATTACTAAACATCCCAGATTGCTTAGGTCCCATTTTCCTACTATAAACTTAGTTAAAAGGCAGCTATTTAAGAAACATTCACTAGACAAATTTATTGTGTATGCCTTATATAGATACACGAGCTTGGATTATTATTATGCATTTCCCAATTCTCCAACCAGGTTCGACAGCTTGCATGTTCATTGATGCCAATCTGTGAAGTTTTTGGGTCATGTGTACCGAATATGTTATGGACACTAACATCAGGGGAAGAAATATCTGCCCATGCTGTGTTTTCAAATGCATTTATTCTTCTTTTAAAGCTATGGAGATTTAACCGGCCTCCACTTCAATATGGAATTGGAGATGTACCCACTGTTGGTTCTCAATTAACTCCTGCATAATTACTATTAGCAGAAATAGCAAGTTTATCATCGCCAAATTCTGTATTTGTTGACTCCTTTCGAAAATTAAAAGTGTGGTATCGGTAGCATCAAGCATGTATAGCTTCAACACTCTCTGGTCTTGTCCATGGAACCCCATTTCATTAGATAGTATTAGATTAACTTGATGTTCAGAAAGATTAATAGAGGAAGTCAGGAAGCCACACTACTATTACATCTGGAAGCAGTAGCTCTTCTGGACCTCCAAATGAAGATGCCTCTACAGGTCCCATGTTGCCTGCTTGGGATATTCCTGAAGCCATTCCCTTTGTGGTTGATGCTGCTCTTACAGCCTGTGCTCATGGAAGACTGTCTCCACGTGAGTTGGCAGCAGGTATGTATGTTTTAATCAGATAAAATCCAATGAAACATACCAAATAGCTTGTAGAACTCTTGATGTCTAAATTACCGAAGACAATTCAGTTTCTAAATTCTTGCTGATGTACTTTACCTCTAAACATAGAGCAAGAGCAACCAAATTCATGTTCATGAGAAGTGCGTTCATGTAGACAACAATATCATGATACCAAAATGCCTTTCTTAATATCAGCGCTTAAAGAGTTAGCTTTCCTTTATTCCTGCATCTCTGGCAACCAGAATACGTTACTTCTCTGCTGAAGTAACTATAGGAGTTGGAAACCTGTATTTATGAATGGAACAGATTGGCCTAGCCCATCTGCGAATGTACTGAACATTGAGGGACAGATCATGAAAATTTTGGCTGCGACTTCCATGATACAAGAATCAGAACAGCTTCAACTTCTAATGAATCCATCTGATTCATAACTTTATAAAGCTAAGGATTAGAGTGACTGACCCTTATACAATATATCATGTACTAAAATGAGTGTTTATAGTCCATCATCACATAATTTTTTTTCAATCTCTATTATCAAAAAGGTACTTTTTTTTGTTTTCCCCTACTCAACAAAAAAGTGGCCAAAAAAACTTATGATTATCGTTCTATATCATGGCATGCAAATTAGCCTTTCAATAAGAAGGTTCTGGATTGATCTTCTTGACATGTAGAGTTTATAACCATTTTTAAAAACTAGGCTAATGATGGTATTTGTCACCTTATAGTCTTTCTCTAGCCCATGATCACCCATATATGAGTTAAAAATATATGATTGTGGATGTTCTTGACTTAACACACATAAAAGCCAAACAAATGAAAATGCCAGCTACGCTCAACCCACATGCTAATCCAGAAGGAGGTAAAAGTACAAAGTGTTCCTATTTTGATGAGGCTTTACAAAACTTAGAAGCTAAAGATAATTATCCCTATGCTACAAGTTGTTCTTAATTAGGTCTGCTTGATTCCAATGGCCTAAGGTATGTACCATTAAAAGACAAAGCAAAATATCAGGGGACATATTTGATACATAATAATATACAACAATTTACATGATTTTCAAACCAATTTCAATGGATGTTGCATATAATGATATGCTTATTTGTTTCCTACATGGCCATGACCATGCTCCAAGTTTATTCCTCTTAGGAAATCAATAGAACACAATGCTTAAGCTACAAGTTATGTTGTTGTCATGGAAAACATGTTCACATGTATATTTACATATTTTAAATGCATCTATAACTAAAATCAAGCAAATTAATGTTAGTCATAAACCCATGAATCAATTAAGTAAAAGGGAGGAGGGTCCTCAACAACAACCTATTGAATAATAATAATTTATCTGAGTAAAACAGAAAATAAAACAACAGTAATTGTATGAACACAAGTGGCGAAGCAGGAGTGTTGGAATTTTGTTCAGCACAAAGTATAGATGCAAGATGACCACCAAGCAACACGAAAACCCAAGAGCTTTTTCATATGTAATCGAACTGTTCTAAGCAAGATATATTGTGTTATGTATAATTGTGAAAGAAAACCAGTGAATGATGTATCGATTTAAAGCATCTAAAATCCCTATTTGAACTTAATTTGCTATCACATTCCAAAGAACATGTCTCTTCTTTGAAGTCTACTGTTGGACTTGGTGTTCTTGTGGAAGTTGTACGTATTGGTAAGGGGAAGGAAGACATTACCAACCCGGAGGTAGAAAAGGGATGGTGAACCCGATTGAAGGCCTAAAATTGAAGAGGGCCCTTAGGGCAAAAACTTTCAGAGAAGGAGGCCTTGCTAGTCCAGGCCATTGAAGAAAGGAAAATACAAAGAAGATGGCTGAAAGAGTTGAAAAGAATTGACCACCCTCAAGAAGACCTTCAACTCCAAACTCCATCGGCCCAAAACAGGCTGGAAGAAGTGGTAGAGAGACTAAATACCACATTAATGCACAAAAATGTTATCATTATGAGCAATGATACACATATCGCTGAATCTTCTAAAACCAGAGACATAACTGGTGGCAATCTTAACAACAACTTGACATATATATATAAATATATATATATATATATGGAAATGCTCATACAACCTTATCCATCAGTGAGAATGCATGATACACTCGAACAAAAAAAGGAAGTGAATATTATATAAATACAGGTGCCAGACTATGTGAAGGTACATTTTAAAGGTAATGAAAATGGTCACGGTCTAGAACAAGGATCATACCTCAATAATCTCTAATGGATGACGGCACACAGGTCGAAGTCTAAGACCAATATGGTTCCACTGGTTAGAGGCAAAGCTGTGTTTATCACTCACGCATTGCAGCTTCACCGAGGAATTGCGGCTCGCGCGTCTTCTCCCCTGCTAACGAAGGGGAAAGAAACAATTACTTAGAGACGAACAGAGAACAGAGACAGAAATTTGGGAGTGAAGTAAGGGAAACTAGAGCTTATGAGGCGGATGACGGCGCAACGTCGAGGCGGATGACGGCGCGGCGTCGAGGAGGATGACGACGCGTGTGAGGCGATCGAGGCGGAGCCACCGAATGCAGACGAAGTACTTGGCGGAGGAGTAGGGCACGAGAAAGGAAAGGCTCCTGCAATGAGAGGTTACCTTGTAGTTCGTGGGACCTTTTTGGAGACGAGGCAAAACGACTGTGTTTTAAAAAAATGTCTAAGATTTTTAGGACGGTTAATCCTAACCCGTCTTTGAAAGCACTAAAACGAAGCCATTTAAGAAAGTTTTGTCGTGAACCGTCCTTGAAATGTTGTTCTTAATTTCAAAAATGCCACCGCCCCACCTTTTAAAACGGTTTATCGGGAACTGACTTAAATTGGTCGTCTTAAAATGTAATTTTTGTAGTAGTGCATGCGGACCTGACAGTGATTTTAGTGACAAAGGTGGTGCTCTTGCTGACTACAAGCCTTCTTTTGGGGTAAGCTTTTTGCAATATAACATGTATACCTCTGCATTTGTTTTGGCTTTTCCAATTGATGGACATAGACCTGGTGTTTTCCATTTGTGTATGCTATAAACTAGTAAAAACAAAAGAGTGTTTTATTATATTCTCGTCTCATCCTCACTAAACAAAATAATTTTATGGTCATATATATAGTAAAAATATTTTGCAAGGAAGATTTTGGATTTGGTTTTAGCCTTCATACATACATGCATGAAATATACACATGCCATTGATCATGAATTATAAAAGCATCTATATCTGCCTTAATTATTGGTAAACCATTAATATCCACGTGGCATTTCCTTATCATACTCATAAGAGTCCTTGTAATATGTGCAACTCAGATTCTAGGGACCTAAGTCTAGTTGCTAATATACTCACCATCATGCCATCAAACTTGGTGGCATAGGCTTTGGATCTTCTTTTTCGGATTGATTGCTGCCATTGCTGCTATGTATGTACTTTTCTTACTCCTTTTTTATATGGGTAAATATTAGTTTATTGCTTTTGTTGGAAATCTCACTTGAGTTATGGTTTATTTCTTCCATTTTGCAATTTTATTCAAGTTATTTAAAATTGTATCTAATTTGCTTTTGTTTACAGTTGATTAATTAATGACCTTCATCACTCAGTTGTTTTATTCATCATGTGAATGACTCACTTGCCCAGCAAGAGGAACCGGAATGAATATGAACACAGGTGTTGTAGGGTTGCTATGATATCATGCCTTGCAGAATGAGGTCTTACTACCATAGTTGTAAAGGTAAGGCTGAGAGCAGCTTATGGATACATAAGTACAAGCCAACAAAGGCCTTTAAGGTCAGGCATTTCTTCTGGTTCCTATTGAATTTATTTTACTTAATTCCTATGGTTCCAAGCCATCGTTTACTCCATAGGCTCTCTGTTGCATGGTTTTGTATTTCTGTTTCTAGTTCTACTTCTATGTTTAATAATATTAAGCTAATAATCTTGTATCTTCATGTGTTAATTAAAGGTCTAAAATTTTACCAAAGAATACAGGGAGTGGTCTAATCTAAATAGTATCTTTCAAAGTGAATTTGCTTTTAACGTAAGCACTAAGAATGTATCTGCTATTAATTTAATTTAAGTGTATCATGATATTAATCAATTAAAATTAAGGTACATAGATTCTTAATTGTTTCGGATAAAAAAAAAAAGATTCTTAATTGTTCCTTTTAATTAAAGACACTTATTCTAGAAAAGCATTTTTTAATGAGAATATTCAAAGATTACTAAACACACTATCTATCACAATAATTATATACCTTTTCAATTGGGTACACTGTTTTCTTGCAACCAACACACTTTTCCTGTGTTCCAGAGAATAATCTTGAAACCTTGTTGTTGGTTTGGAACTGTAGAATTCCCAAGAGACAATATAAAATGAATTAAATTAAAAAAAGACAAGTAGCAAAATTAAACCTCCAATTAAAAAAAAGATTCTTAATTGATCAAAATGAGACTTACAGTATAGGACTCCCTCAAAGGAACAATAATTACTCAGCTGCATGGATGCACGAGGAAAAGACTATTGAGAATTTATGCACAACATACTGTACTATTTAAAAATTATGTGAGTAGAAATTATTTCCTCTGTCTCGAATTATTTGTCTTTTAATATAATATATACATTTAAAAAACCATTAATTAGTTTGATATAATATATTTTATTTAAAATGCCCTTAATATAAAACATTATATTATAGTTGTGGATTAATTAATATTAGGAGCAAAATAATCAATGAGAAAAATACTGTTGAAAAAATTAATTACTAATATTTTTTTATTTTCTAAAATAATAAATATTTTAAGAAAAATCAAAATCCCCAAACAAATAACGGAGTATAAAATTGTCACATGATCCCAAACTTTCATCTATAAAGCAAATAAGTGGTTCATGTGATTGGCTTACAGTTACAGATTCAAAGTTGTGAAGGAATAAAACTACTAAAATTTAATGAGTCAGTTAGAAATCCATGTAAATGAATAAATGTAAGGTGCATCGCAAGCTATTAGATAAATAGTATGCTTCCAGATCCATATATGAATTCTTAAATTACTATAAGTATAATAAAAATAAATATGAATAATGCATCTGAGAGTAGTTTTCTTGTAGTTATATATGTAACACCCCATATTTCCCTACATCTATGTATTTTCTTAGAAATACGCATTCTTAGATAAATGACATAAATGCCCTTGGATATTCTTAAAAATGACCAAAATATCCTCAAACAAATCCACAAATGACAAATAGGTCCCTAGGGTAAAAGACTAAAATGCCCTGAACAATTGCACAAATGACCAACATATCCTTTTAGCTCTGAAAAAGCCAGAAACCCACAGGATGATAATGAAAGCCGGACAAAAGTCCAGTATGCTCCTAAATAGGCAATTAGTGATATTTTTTAGTGAAGAAAATCATGAAATAGAAATTTTAGAAAATTTGAAAAATAACTTAGAAAAATTAGAACACAGACTAATCTGAATTTTAGAAAATCACAGAAGAAGGAGAGATACAATCTAGAGAATTTTCTCTTCATTATAGTAAGACCAGATTCTTTAAATAAGTAGTCTAACACATTTTACTAATTAAAAACTAAATGGACCAATGAAAAATTAGATAAAACCATTAAAAGAAAATTATGTAACAACTTTTGAGTGTTACAAAAACTAAGGATAGTTTCTAACTAATTTTTAGAATTTCATCCTTAATGAAATAAATTGGATTAAGGTAGCTTAACAATTATGGAAATGGTTTAATTTAGAATTTAAAAAAGGAAAAAATTAAAGCATAAAACAAGGCATTCCACGGTTAGGCATAAAATTGCAACAATTAACTTCAAAAATCTACAAGCTAGTCGTGCACTACCTAGAATGAAGTAGAAAGCCATAGAAGATTGTGGACCAAGGCCACTTGGACGGACACAAAGCCAAGGAAAATCCTATTGGACCAACAAGAAAGGCAAGCCATGATGAAGCCATGAGATATTTCCATTACAAAGCTAAAGAACATAGCATATAAAAAACCATGTGGGACCAAAGTGGGGGCTGAAAGTTCACGGATAGCAAACCCCACTTCAGCCTTCCTTTTCACTTCTCCTCACCTAAAATCAAAAAGCAAACAGCAGCCCACAACTATAGAGATACACGTGAAGAGCTAGAATTTTGGACAACTTGAAATTCAACAAATACTAAGGTATGGGAAGTGATTTAATGGACATAGATTAGATAGTTGAAAGGATAATTTAACTTCCCTTTCTTTAGACTTAAATGATGTTTTTCTTTATTTTGATAAGGATTAAAATTTAGTACACCATTTGTTTGCAAAAATGTCACAATGAAGCAATATAGTGCCTAGGTCATAATTAAAACAAGTAATTTTAATTAACTTAAAAACTAATTAATTTAGATCAACAAGGAAGTAATAAATTAGATTTTAGGCCATAGATTACCTTGCTATATGTTATTATTAGAATACTGTAAGTTATTTTATTTGGTTGCTGTTTATTGATTTAATATGGTTGTATGTTGTTACTTAATCTATTTATGGTGCTGGATATTTTATTTGGGTGACGTATAATTTATTGGATGGCTGAAATTACTGTTGCTGGAAGATAGTAGGTTGCTGTATCTGATGATTATATTTAAATTGGATTACTGTATTTAGTGTGTGTAATAATAATAATAATAGATTGCTGTCTGTATTTTTATGTTTCTGTTTGAATTTTATTTTGCTGTCTGTACAAATATTATTTGCTGTCTGTTTTAATATTGCTGTAATCTGTATGTTATTTTTTATGATGTTAATTTGTGAAATAATGAGTGATGTGAATTAATGATTGCTGTATGTTATTCTGTTATGTGACTGCAAAATTAATTTTGTAACATGATGCTGCTGTTTGGTATTTTATCATTCGTTTAATGATGAGCTATGATAAATTTCTATGGTTCATTCTATTAGGAATTAGGTCATGAACATATGATTAAAGATTTGTATTATATATTGTTAAGATTGATTCCTTAAAATTATGGGCACTTACCTCTGATGGAAGATTAAACATTTATAGTGCCAAGATATGAGATTTTGAGAAATAAAATGGAAAAGACAAACTGAAAGAAAAATCAAACTATGCATCATTTTCATTTGACCCTCAGAATGGAGGGAAGTTTCACTAGAGTGGGTGAAACTATTGTGGTACCCTTTTTACCCTCAGAGTGAAGGGAAGTTTCACTAGAGTGGGTGAAACTCTTTAATTTTAACCCTCAGAGTGGAGGGAGGTTTCACTAGAATGGGTGGAACTATTTTGCTTTTGGTACCCTATGAAAATAATCTGAGATCTCAGTCATGCATCATTTAATAAAGAGAGCATGCATCATTCGTCATATATCAGTGTACTAATTGTTATTTTGCTTCAATTATTTATCTGTTCTGTTCCTGTCAATTTTCTAATCATGTTTATTAAATACTTACCCGAGTTGTGTCTGTGGTTGACACCTGTGATGACCCCAATTTATTTGGGCGAGCAGAAGAACAGTGAGCTGAAGAAAGCATTAAGGAAGAAGCTGGATGTTCTGTATGTTGTTGGGATGACCGTTTGCTTAACTTGTGATTTTCTGTTTGTTTGTATTTGACACTATGATATGCTGTATGTATTTTATGTTTAAACAGACTATATGAGACTGTGTTGTATCCGGACTGTATCTTAAATTATATTTGAACCATATATTTTGACAATTTTGCGAACGCGTTAGACAAATCAATTATTACGAATAATTAATTTTACGTAAACAAAATTTCATAAGAAAAATCTTAATAAGTGAAATCTATTAAATACGAACAAGAAACGTAGTCGTTATAATAGTGGTATCAGAGTTCGTTATAATAGTGGTATCAGAGCTTAGGTTTGTTTCTTTGGACTATGTGATTATCTGTGCTTCTGTGCTTGTATGTTTTGGGTGATCTGTTTTGTGTTCCATATGTGTTTTGTGATGTTGTATAAATTTTGTATCACATGATTTAAGAAGAATTCTCTTTTGTTGACCATATAGGATGATGGAAGTTTTTGGTACTCATAGCATGATTTTTGTTGTGATGGATACACAAAACCTTCGTGAAGAATCAACTGAAACTCAAACCACTACCTACAAGACCATCGCTAAATATCAAGTTGATCCTACCATGGATGAACCGCCCATTACAAAAGAATTTTATGACACTGTTGTGGTACCCTGGACTCTGGATAGACCAACTCATCGGAAGATAGAGAATGTTGTATATTATGGAACCGAAAGACCCGCTAATGCTACAATCAATATTTGTAATCAGTATTATATTACGGAAGTAGTAGGACAAAACTTTCCGTAAAATAAAAATAATGATAATATGAAAAATAGTAGAAGATAGGTGTAAAATAATGAAATAAAAGTAGTAGTGGAACTTAGTAGTATGACCTAGTAATAGTGTGGCCTTGTAATAATAATAAGTAGTTTGTACTAACCATATTATAGTAAAGAATAAAATAATGTATAAATGGTGTGGATATGCTTTTCTTATGTTTTAAAAATGTTTGGATGTTCTAATTTATTTTGCTACAAATTTTTTAATTTATTAACTTAAAATTTTGTTGTTTTGAAAATAAAAAGAAAATGGCTGGTAGAAACGATCAAGCTATAGCAGATGCGCTTCAAGCTTTGGCTCAGGCCGTAGGAAATCAACAACAAAACGTAAACATTGAATATCACGGATTAGAAAGTTTTCAAAGAAATCATCCACCAAGTTTCAAAGGAGGTTATGACCCTGATGGTGCTCAAGCCTGGCTTAGGGAGATTGAAAAGATTTTCAGAGTAATGGCCTGTCCCGCTGATAGGAAAGTACTTTTTGGAACATATATGCTGACTGATGAAGCGGAATTTTGGTGGGAGAATACCCAATTAAGATTAGAAGCCAATAACCAAGAAATAACTTGGGAAGTCTTTAGAACTGTTTTTCTAGAAAAATATTTTCCTGAAGATATCCGAAATAAAAAGGAAATGGAGTTTTTAGAATTGAAACATGGAAATATGACTATGGATGATTATGCAGTTAAATTTGAAGAGCTGGTAAGGTATTTCCCTCATTATCATGGAGTAGAAGGAGAAAGCTCTAAATATGTGAAATTTTTAAATGAATTAAGGCCAGAAATAAAACAAGCAGTGAATTATCAAGGGGTCCGACAATTTCCTCAGTTAGTAAACATGTGTAGAATTTATGACGAGGATTCCAGAGCAAGGGCCTCTCATTATAAGAATATGGGGACTAATAGGAAAAGGATGGGATACCGTGCAATTCAAGAAAAACCATATCAAAAACGTCGTCTGTATGGTCCAAATTCTAGAGCACCAGTTAATCAAGCTTCTTCCTCTCTTCCTATTAAGTGTTTCAAATGCGGAAAAACTGGACATTATGCTTCCTCTTGTCCAGTAACAGATCCAGTATGTTACAGATGCAATCAGAAAGGGCATCTTTCAATAAATTGTCCTCTGAATCGCAAAGGAAAAGAAGAAAGAAATCAAGGCCATCCCCCGGAGAAACCAAAAGCCACAGGAAGAGTATTCACTCTTAGTGGGGCTGAAGCTTCTCAATCCAAAAGCTTAATTCAAGGTAAGTGTTTCATAAGTAAAACTCCTTTAAATGTGTTGTTTGATTCTGGAGCCACTCATTCCTTTATCTCCTATCTTTGTGCTCAAAATCTAAAACTTTCTATGTCTCCTTTAAATGTCAATTTGATGGTAACTACCCCGACTAGCAAATCAGTTGTTACCTCTAAAATTTGTCTAGACTGTCAATTAGAAATTGGAAATAGAATATTTTCTGTTAATTTGATATGCTTACCCCTACAAGAAATTGATGTCATCCTTGGTATGGACTGGTTATCTTCAAATCATGTCATGTTGAATTGTTTCAATAAAACCATAATATTTGTTGAGAACCCTTCAGTCAGTAAGGATATTCAGATTGTCTCTCCTAATAAAGTCCTTGGAATGATGAAAAAGAATGATGCTCAAATATACATGATTACATCTTTCTCTGAATCTAATACTGAACCTGATAAAAAAGATCTGCCTGATGAAAAAGATCTGCCTGTAGTACAAGAATTTCCTGAAGTATTTCAAGAAGTAGATAAGTTACCACCTGAAAGAGAAGTAGAATTTTCTATAGATTTAATTCCTGGAACAGGACCTATTTCCTTAGCACCCTATAGGATGTCCCCTGTGGAATTAGCTGAGGTAAAGAAACGAATAGAAGAATTGTTGAGTAAACAATTTGTGAGACCAAGTGTGTCACCTTGGGGAGCTCCAGTGTTGCTAGTTAAGAAAAAGGATGGGTCTATGAGGATGTGTGTAGATTACCGACAATTAAATAAAGTAACAATTAAAAATAAATATCCTTTACCTAGAATAGATGACTTGATGGATCAGTTAGTAGGAGCCTGTGTTTTTAGTAAAATTGATCTTAGATCAGGATACCATCAAATTCGAGTAAAATCTAAAGACATTCCCAAAACTGCTTTTAGTACTCGTTATGGTCATTATGAATATTTAGTGATGCCTTTTGGAGTAACCAACGCTCCTGCTGTGTTTATGGATTATATGAATAGAATTTTTCATCCTTACCTTGATAAATTCGTAGTAGTATTTATTGATGATATTTTAGTATATTCTAGAACTAAAGAAGAACATGCTGAACATTTAATGATTGTCTTACAAACTCTAAAGGATAAACAACTTTATGCTAAAATGTCTAAATGTGCTTTTTGGTTAGAAAAAGTGAACTTTCTAGGTCACGAAATATCCAAAGGAGGAATTTCGGTAGACCCTTCTAAGGTACAAGCTGTATTAGAATGGGAAAGACCTAAAACAGTTACTGAGATTAAAAGTTTCTTAGGATTAGCAGGATACTATAGAAGATTTATTCAGGATTTTTCTAAAATAGCACTACCTTTAACTACCTTAACTAGAAAAGGACAAGTTTTTGTATGGACCACCCAATGTGAAGAAAGTTTCCAAACTCTCAAAAATAAGCTGACCACAGCACCTGTATTAGTGTTACCTAATTTAGAAAAACCTTTTGTGGTGTATTGTGATGCATTTAAGATGGGTTTAGGAGGATTTTTGATGCAAGAAGGAAAAGTAGTAGCCTATGCATCTAGGCAATTGAAACCTCATGAAAGAAATTATCCCACTCATGATTTAGAATTAGCAGCTGTAGTATTTGTATTGAAAATTTGGAGACATTATTTATATGGTTCACATTTTGAAGTTTTTAGTGATCATAAGAGCTTAAAATATTTGTTTAGTCAGAAAGAATTAAATATGAGGCAAAGAAGATGGATAGAATTTTTGAAAGATTATGATTTTGAACTAAACTATCATCCTGGAAAAGCTAATATAGTAGCCGATGCTTTAAGTAGAAAGTCTTTGATGATATCTACCTTAATGATTAGAGAAAGAAACTTATTAGAACAATTTAGGGATCTTAGTTTAATGTGTGAAACAATGTAACACCCCAAAATTTTGGAATCACAGTCAAATATTGGGGTAAAATGTTAATTAGAGACAGTATAAAAGGATTTAAGAGGAATGACGAAAATACCCTTGGACATTTTGAAAATGACCAAATTGTCCCTAGGCAATTTAGTAAGATATATGAAGGAGGAAATTTTATAAACACTCTGGGATGCTTGAAAATTGATCTAAGCACCCTTAGGGTAACAATTACAGAATTTCCCAGAATATTTGTTAGAAATGACGATTTTGCCCCTAAGGTGAGTGGCAAAACTACCAAAATGCCCCTGGGTCAAAACTGACCAAGCTGACTTTAGAAAATTTTGGGAACCTGAGCATAGTATAAAACCCTTTTAGTTAACCAATTCTTAGTAAAGTTGAGAGCAGAGAACCCCAAGATAGAATTTCTACGAATTTTGGAAGTTCGGTTAAAAAGAGCTTAATCTAGACTACCCTAGGTATCAGAAAATTATGAGAAGGGTATGGATATAATCTAGGGAATTTTCTCTTAATTATGGGAAGAAAAGGATTCTTAAAAAAAGTTAGTTTGATAATTTT
>PYAF01003333.1:12370-24430 GCA_007407185.1 Glycine tomentella | reverse complement strand
AACTTGGGGGTAGTTGAGACAGTGGGGAACCACACCACCATGATGATCACATGGATGGGAGTGAGACTCCTACGCGACACTGGGCTACCCTGACGGGATGGATAGGTTCGTTCCACTAAGGTGAGGGTGGGGTTATCTGACAGTGGCCACAATTATTAAGATGTTGCTGAGATCTCAGTCATGCATCATATAATAAAGAGGAGCATGCATTTTCTTACGTGTTGTGTGTGGAAAAGAAATGATTTAATTTATGTGTGGAGTAAAATATAGTTAACTTTTAATAACTGTTAATATGTCCTATGTATTGTATCTAACTCGTACGTATATTTAATATTTCTGTATCTAATATTTGTGTATACATTTAAATTTGGTTTATCATGACTTACCCTATTTTGTGTCTTGTGGTTGACACCTGTGATGACCCCAAATTATTTGGGCGAGCAGAGGCACAGTGAAATGGACGGTGTTGTACTAGAAGATGTAGCTGTTGTGATTCTCTACTTATGATGATCTATATTTAGTTTTGTACCATGGACTATTTATATATGGACTGTGGATTTATAGTAGACTGTATACTATGGACATGTGATATCTATATCTGTGTGAATGAACGTTATGGATTATGCTAGGTAATTACGCGTAAACCTTTATACAATTTGAAAAGCTGTTTTAAAAACTTAACCAATTCAATTTGAATTTTTGGTTAATATTATTATTTACTCTTTTCGGAAAAAAAATAAACAAGAAAAATTTTAGTCACAAATGAAAAATAAAAGTGAAATAAAAGCGGTCGTTTCAATTACCAATAAAATAAATACGAAATAGAAGCGGTGGTTACAAACAACACCAGTAAGCATTAAATTAGGAGCTTTACAAATTTCCAATGACTTTTTGAAAGAAATAAGAGAAAAACAGAGGTCTGATTCTTTCTTGAGGACTATAATAGATAAAATAGAAAATGGAGAAACTAGTCAATTTAAGATAGGAATGGATGGAATTTTAAGATTGCAAGAACGAATTTGTGTCCCTAATGATCCAGAGATTAAAAAGATGATTTTAGAAGAAGGACACAAAAGTAAGTTAAGCATCCATCCTGGAGCCATTAAGATGTATCAAGATTTAAAAGTTTTATTTTGGTGGCCAAAAATGAAGAAGGAAATAAGTGAATATATATATATATATTCTTGCTTAGTCTGTCAGAAATCAAAAATAGAACATCAAAAGCCTTTAGGAATGTTGCAATCCTTGGAAATACCCCAATGGAAATGGGATAGTATCTCTATGAATTTTGTGACCTCTTTGCCAAGGAGTTCCAGAGGTTCTGATTCAATATGGGCTATAATAGATAGATTAACCAAATGTGCCCATTTTATTCCCATTAATATTCGATATTCTTTAGAAAAATTAACTACTTTGTATATAAAAGAAATTGTAAAATTACATGGGGTTCCTTCTAGTATAATATCAGATAGGGATCCTAGATTTACTTCAAGATTTTGGGAAAGTCTACATAAGGCTTTAGGAACAAAATTAAAATTAAGCTCAACTTATCACCCCCAAACTGATGGACAAACTGAGAGAACTATCCAGTCTTTAGAGGACTTATTAAGAGCCTGTGTCTTAGAACATAAAGGAAATTGGGAAGATTTCTTACCTTTAATAGAGTTCACTTACAATAATAGTTTTCATTCTTCCATTGGTATGGCACCTTATGAAGCCTTGTATGGTAGAAAATGTAGAACCCCTTTATGCTGGATGGAGTCTCGAGACAATCTAATTTTAGGTCCTGAAATTATACAACAAACCACCGATAAAATTAGGTTAATCCAAGAAAAAATGAAAGCTGCTCAAAGCAGACAGAAAAATTATTATGATCAAAGAAGAAAAAATTTAGAGTTTGATGTAGGTGATCATGTATTTTTAAGAGTTAATCCTTGGACTGGTGTTGGAAGAGCACTGAAATCCCAAAAACTTACACCCCGATTTATTGAACCTTTTCAAATTCTCAAAAGAGTCAGACCAGTAGCTTATCAAATTGCTTTACCCCCAAACCTGTCAAATCTCCATGATGTTTTTCATGTGTCTCAATTACGTAAATATGTCCATGATCCTACTCATATAATCGAGTTAGATAATGTACCTGTCAAGGAGAATTTAACTTATGAAACCTTTCCAGTAAGGATTGAGGATAAGAGAATAAAAACCCTAAGAGGAAAAGAAATTCCTCTGGTAAAGGTTATCTGGGGAAATGGTACCGATGGTGATGCTACCTGGGAGTTAGAAAGTGAAATGCGACAGAGCTATCCGAATCTCTTCAACACAGGTAAATTTCGAGGACGAAATTTATTTAAGGGGGGGAGAGTTGTAACACACAATATTTCCCTGCATCTGTGTATTTTCTTAGAAATACGCATTCTTAGATAAATGACATAAATGCCCTTGGATATTCTTAAAAATGACCAAAATGTCCTCAAACAAATCCACAAATGACAAATAGGTCCCTAGGGTAAAAGACTAAAATGCCCTGAACAATTGCACAAATGACCAACATATCCTTTTAGCTCTGAAAAAGCCAGAAACCCTCAGGATGATAATGAAAGCTGGACAAAAGTCCAGTATGCTCCTAAATAGGCAATTAGTGATATTTTTTAGTGAAGAAAATCATGAAATAGAAATTTTAGAAAATTTGAAAAATAACTTAGAAAAATTAGAACACAGACTAATCTGAATTTTAGAAAATCACAGAAGAAGGAGAGATACAATCTAGAGAATTTTCTCTTCA
The DNA here is from genome assembly GCA_007407185.1 of Glycine tomentella. NCBI lineage: Eukaryota > Viridiplantae > Streptophyta > Magnoliopsida > Fabales > Fabaceae > Glycine > Glycine tomentella. Next base: position 21,648 of record PYAF01003333.1, on the reverse strand, counting down.
TTATAGTAAGACCAGATTCTTTAAATAAGTAGTCTAACACATTTTACTAATTAAAAACTAAATGGACCAATGAAAAATTAGATAAAACCATTAAAAGAAAATTATGTAACAACTTTTGGAGGTTCACGCGGATCGCGTGGAAATGGCGCTTCTTGCGCCAGCACTTCGGTAAGATGACGCGAATCACGCGACAATTGATGCGAATCGCATGACACTTCGAGGGAAATTTTTAAATTTTTAATTGGAACCCTAAAGGGCTAACTTTTCCCATTCCTTCAGCAGCCACAAGGTGTGACCCTTCATTCCCAAACGATGTCAAGCCAATAACTGCTATTAACTCTTTAATGCAATTACATTTCTCTAAGCACAGCCATTAATCTCAACTCTTATAAATACCTTGCCTTTCATTTGATTATTTCACCATCACTCATTCTTTCTTTAAGTCCCTTGGTGAAGTGCAGTTTTAAATCATCCAAGTTCTGTTCAAATGGCTAAGGATAAGGTACGTATTCTTATGACTAAACGTTTGTAGCTCCATACTTGAAGTCTAGATAAGTGCATAGGATAGTTGAGATTGATTCTGAGAAAGATTAGAAGGGTAAGTCAAAAACCCAATTCACGCGAATAGCACGAGTGGTGGCGCGAGTAGCGCCAACTGGGATTTAGAATAACCTTTGTTCTGCAGGCCGCACTAATTGTGTGAAAACTGGCGCTATCCGCGCCAGCTGCAAATTCATTATGTTGCTTTAATCCGTTCATAGATCATATTTTGTGAAGCAAAAATTGAAATTTAATGATAGAGATAAACATGTTGAACCAATCAAAGCAATTAAATCTGGGAGTGATTAAATATTATGATGGAAGATGTATGCTTGAAATTAAACCTGAGAATTCATTGCATATATGTTGTGGAAAAATTTTCTGAGTTTCAGGGAAAGCAAGTGGACCAAGGAGCAAAGAGGAAAGGTGCCACATCAGGAACAAAAAGGGCAAGAACTGCTGACTTTGATGCTACCAGATTCCGTACCATTGAATGCCAACAGAGATATGAGAACTGGTATGCCCCGAAGAAGATCATCTTGGAGAAGAGAATAGATTGGGAAGAACTTCCTGAGGAATCACCAATCTTGGAAGTCATCAAAAGAAGGGATTGGCACACTTTGGTCAGTTTTGCTGAACCAAGTTCAAGTGCTATCCAAAAAGAGTTTTTAGCCAATGTGAATAGAGAGACAGTTTAAAGGGATATAGTCAGTTGGGTTAGAGGCATTGAAGTTCCATTCAACTCTAACACAATTGAAGAGTTTTTGGATACTGCATATTATCCATTCCAAGCATGTGCTTTCATTAACATCTTCTACAAGATGCATGTTGAACGATTCACGCGCAATGATACGGCAAGTGCACCGATCGTTTCAAGTAATAATTTAGGTAAGTGAGTATCGTTCTCCACAGGGATTGGGGTGATTTCACAGCAATGCTAACAAATGTGATTGAAAGTAAAACAGAAAATGTGCAAAGAGAAGTGTTGTTGATTGATTGGTGATTTGAGTAAAAACAAAATTTAAATAAGCAGTAAATTGAATTAAAAGATTACCAATGGAAGAATAATTGTGGTCAGGCACAATCCCCTCTGATTCCTCCTCTTTCACCTGACTGGTTTATTAGTTTAATTTACACAAATGATAAATCTCTCCTAAATTCGTAAATCCTAGATAACTAGCGATTCAGCCCTTTAATTCGATCGAGAACCCTAAACCCTTAGCGATTCTGTCAAACTAAGCATTTAGAGAATATACCATATGGGTTTCTTGTTATGATTGTTCAGAGAATAAGCCTTTTCTAGATTAATTAATCCCTAATCCCTTAGTGAATTAACCCTTTAACCTGAATCGAAAACCTAATTCCTTAGTGAAATCTATCAGTTTAAGCATTTAAAGATCATATTATAAGTTCTGCAGCCACGCATCCCTATCCCTAGGTGATGAACAACTGTTACCCTAAACAGGTCAGAAATTAGAACCCCAACGTCCCCATTGCGAATCCTAACCCTAGGTACTTAATTGAAGTGATCAATTCCAAATATGAATAGAAAATAAGTGCAGAATAGAATAAAACAATCAAAACATATTTATTCAATACCATTCAAATTACAAAGGAGTTCTCATCAGTTCATGGCCTTCCCACAATACAAGATTTAGCCTACCATAGGCCTCAAGAACATCAAAGCAGTAGAATAATACATGACTGTGCTGAAACCCTAGCCTTGATTCTTGAACTTCAGAGGTTTAGAATGATGTTTAGAGAGTTTCTCTGGCTAATCCAATGTATCCCCAGGTCCCTTCAGTCCCCAGAGGCCTTATATTTATAGAATGTTTTAATTACAGTAACCAAGCCTAAAACTGTGCCAAATTTCGAAACAGATAAGTTAAATAAGGAAACAGGATCTTTTTCACGCGATCCGCGCGGAGTCCCGCGCTAACCGCGCGGCATGTTCGAGAGTGTGGCGCTGATCGCGTGGACCTCCACGCTAACCGCGTGGAGTCTTCGAGCTGAATGGCCTGATACTGAACTACTGGCGCTGATGGCGCGGCTCTGGCGCGATCCACGCGGTGGCTTCGAATGATTGGTGCTAACCGCGTGGGAATGGCGCTACTGGCGTGAGTTCTTCCAGTTGAGAGGCTGGCTTTTTGGTACTTGGCGTGACTCGAGCGGGATCTGGCGCGATCCGCGCGAGACCTTGAACTCAGTTTTCTTTGTTTCTTGCCTTGAACTTCCTATATTTAAGCCTGAATTGCACAATTGTATTGAATTGAGTTTACAACAAACAAAACAATAAAACTTAACCAGTTCTAATCTATTTTCTTGCTTATTTAACTAAATTATAACCTAAAACTAGCCTAAAACTAAGATGTGTTTGCAACACATCAATGCAGCCTGTCACTAGCAAAAATGTATACCATGAAGACATGCCTCAATTGGCAGATGAGACTCGGAGGAGCATCACAGGGCTATACACTGCATGGAAGCCAAAATCTGGAATGGACTATGTGCCAGAAAAATTGAAGAATGTTGAGAGGGCTATCCTTCTCCATGTGCTGCTAGGAGATGACAATTTGGACATTGCAAGTATCCTGTCTAATAGGATATTGCATATGATCCAAGATGGTAACAGTAAGTCCCACCTTGCTCATTCCTCACTAATATCTCATCTTTGTCGTAAAGCAGGTTTAGAAATTTCTGATGATGAACCAATGGATGTCAAAACGGCATCCGTCATGACACAAAAGACATACATGGCTGCAATGGAGACTCAATGGCAAGAGCAGCTAATCAGAGCTTCCAGGTTGTCACCTAAAGAAATAGCTGAAAGGAGCCCCCATGCAGACAACCCTCAACTTGAAGTTCGAGTACCACCACCACGAGCACATCATTCTTCCACCACTTCGGGAGGTCCACGTCATGAACTGTTATATGAAGATTCTACAAGCTACCTGCAGATACAAGCTGAATTAAAGAATCAGAGAAGGATGATGGAACATCAGAACAAGCTGCTAGAAAACCTGTGTAGCCATTTTTCCGTCAACTTCATACCATACCAACCACAAGATGCACCACCAGCCAGAGTCTCTCCTGAACCTTCCCAGCCATCATCTGTTGCAGAAGATGCTATGGAGGATTAGGAAGGAGACTCACCAAAATAAAAGTTTTTCATGGACAACTATTTTAATTTTCCGTTTTTATGTTATGTTTAATGTTTAAGTCTTTAGTTTAAAATTTCAATGCATGTTGATCAATTTGGTCTGAATCTAAAAAATCTATAAATTGGAAATGTGAGTAACTGAATTCTGTTTAGATGGAGATACCCTGCAAAAATCAATGAAATTATGTGTTTGTTTCTCCCCTTTATAAAATGCTTTACTTATTGCTGGGGACAACAATGTTTAAAATCTGGGAGTGGAGGAACGCATAGTTGCGTTGATGTTGCGTTGATTTTTGAAAAAAATATCTAACAGAATTTAGGATTAGAATGAATAAAATGCTTAAGTTATGAATAATTTCCAGATTAAGACTTGTTGATGCAGTGATAAAGTTGATTGAATACATATTGATGAGTCACTATTTATCACTATTTACTCATCTTTCTGTACTCATTTTAATCCCTAATTGTGTTTAAATGATTATATTTTGCATTGTTTCTCATTTAGGATTTAATTGGACCGATAATTCAGATTTTAATTAATTTGGATTATTTTAAGTTTAATTATTCTAATTTGATTTTCAGGGCAGATTAATAATTAAATGGGCTTGGAATTAATTCATGGACTTGAAGATTGGGATGTCGCGTCAGCATTATTTTCAGAACATTTATGTCCGTTTTATTTGTATTTTCGTTTTTGGGCCAAAATTGTTAGGAAAAGCCTATTTTCATCTAGGTTAGTCACTCTATATATTTGGGAACTGTGCCCATGCAGAGACACCAACTAACAATACAATTTTCGTTCAGTTTCAATTAGGGTTTTAGTAATTTTCGTTTTCTGCTTATTCCTTTAGGGTTTTTCGTTTCTGTTTCATCTGCTGTTTCCAGAATACAATTGCATTTCAATTCAGTGTTGTTTTCGTTTCTTGTCTGCTTCATCTTCATCTTCTAATTTCGTTTTTGCTTTCTGCTTTTAGTTTCTGCCATTTCATTTTAGAATTAGGTTTTCGTTTTGCTTTTAATTTCGTTTAATGTTTCGTTTCAATTCAATTCTTATTTCTGTTGTTATTCCTGAATCAATGGAAGGCTAAACCTAGGGTTGGACCCTAGGACAGATTGCAAACCCTTTAATGGAGGTTATCTGTTTTTGAACATTTCTGCTTAATTCTTCCTTGTTGGGTTTCTGTTCTGTATTTTTCGAATTAGATTCATGCTTAATGATTCTGGTATTGATTGATTCAGTAATCTCAGTTTGCTTAATTCTGAGAGTTTGCCTTAACGAGGTTCACGTTTGCTTAATTCGTGTAATGACGTTTTAGGTTAATCTTCGCTTAGTTGATTAATCTGGACTGAGGAGAATTAAGCAGGACATATTATCTTTTGTGAACCAAGGATATTAGAGGCGCAATCTGTTCTAAGGGTCTGACTTATTTTTAATCACTGCAATTTAATTGTTAATTCTGTTTTAATTTAATTTCTGCATTCTGCCAAAAAACCCCCAAAACACGTTTTCAATCCCTAATGCAGATAATTGAGATCCTTGAGAGACGACCTAGGAGTCACTTCCTAGTACTACATTTAAAATCATAATTAATTTGGTTGCGTACGACCGCGATCAAATTTTGGCGCCGTTGCCGGGGATCATCAGTTCTGCAATTAGGGTTCTATGTGTGTGTGTTCGTGTTAAAAAAATATATATATATATATATATATATATATTATTCTGTTCTGTTTTGTTTTCTGTTTTGTTCCTATTCTGTTCTAAGTGTGCTGGTTATAATTTGTGCTTCGAGCCTTTTGATTATTGCATATTTGGTTGTGTTGATCAATTCTGCAGGTCAATTAGGGTATTGAGCAAGCAAGTCGCATACCAGGAAGCCGCAGTCGCAAGGAATAGTAGTGAACAGTGCACGGTTTTTTCTGAATTACTTGTGATTTTTTGTTTTGATAGCTAGGATTGTTATTTTTGCTTGAATTTTTGTGTGGTAATTTCTTTTAGCATATAGTTGTGTGGAAAAATACCAAAAGCACTTAAAGTACTCCAGATTCTGAAGGGCAAAAAAATTTTGGATTCAAAATTTTGTGAAAACTTCAATTTATCATAACTTTTGATCCGACCGTCAGAATCTGACGTATTATATATGCTTTTGGGGTAAAAAAAAAAAATCTATCCAACCCAGCATGCTATGCTTGCTGGCCACCGTTGGATTTTCAAAAAGAGGCCATTTTCTATTTTATTTTTATTTTTCAAGTTTTATTTTCCTATTTTTCGATATTTTCTTAATCTGTTTTATTTAGTTATCTTTTGAATTAGGTTTTGATTTTTGGTGTGTTGTCTTTTCATGATTTTAGGGTGTTGCTCACAAAAATTCAGTTCATTTGGACCTCGTTTGAGTATAGCAACCCTTTGATCCTGAAATAGATAGGACCTACCATAGATTAGTTAGGCAATTTTCATTAGATAGTGTTAGTTTAAATCCTGAGTATTCTCCTTCTGAGCATTCTGTGCATACCATTTCTGATTCTGATTTTGCTCATTATACTAATACTGAGAATAATATGGCTCAACCTCCACCTCGTGAGAGGACTCTTAGGGAGTTGGCTGCACCTGATTTTACCTATGAGAGCTTGTGCATTCAGTATCCTGATGAGGATGTTCCATATGTTCTCAAAACTGGACTAATTCATTTGCTGCCTAAGTTTCATGGTCATGCAGGAGAGTGTCCACATAAGCATCTGAAGGAGTTCCATATAGTATGTTCCACAATGAAACCTCCAGATGTTCTTGAAGATCATATTTTCTTGAAGGCATTCCCACATTCATTGGAGGGAGTGGCAAAGGACTGGCTGTACTACCTTGCTCCCAGGTCCATCACTGGTTGGGATGACCTTAAGAAAATGTTTCTGGAGAAATTTTTCCCTGCATCTAGGACCACTGCCATCAGGAAAGATATTTCTGGATCAGGCAGCTTGGTGGAGAAAGTTTGTATGAGTACTGGGAGAGATTTAAAAAGTTATGTGCAAGCTGTCCACACCATCAGATTTCTGAGCAGCTCCTTCTCCAGTATTTTTATGAAGGTCTTAACAGCATGGAGAGGAGTATGATTGACGCTGCTAGTGGTGGAGCACTTGGTGATATGACTCCTGCAGAAGCTAGACACTTGATAGAAAAGATGGCTTCCAACTCCCAACAGTTCAGTGCAAGGAATGATGCCATTGTCATTCGTGGAGTTCATGATGTAGCTGCTAATAATTCTTCTTCATCTGCAGCAACGAAATTAGAGGTCAAATTAGATGCTTTGGTTAATTTAGTGACTCAGCTTGCTGTTAACCAGAAATCTACCCCTGTTGCCAGAGTATGTGGTGTCTGCACTTCCAATGATCATTATACTGATGCATGTCCCTCTCTACAACAACCTGTTGGCTCTGATGCTCCTCAAGCTTATGCTGCAAACATCTATAACAATAGGCCTCAACAATAGTAGCCGAATTATGATCTGTCCAGTAACAGATATAATCCAGGATGGAGAAATCATCCTAATCTCAGATGGTCAAACACTCAGCAACAGCATCAGCAGCAGCCTCCTCCATTACCACCATTTCAAGGTTCTGCTGGTCCAACCAGACCATATGTGCCTCCACCAGTGCAGCAGCAGTACCAGAGGCAACAGCAAGATGTACCTGTACCACCAGCCCCTCAACCTTCTACTTCTGAACCTTCACTGGAGGAGCTTGTGAGACAGATGACCCTTCAAAATTTGCAATTCCAGCAAGAGACCAAAGCTTCCATCCAGAGTCTGACTAATCAGATGGGGCAGATGGCCACTCAACTTAATCAGGCACAGTCTCAAAATTCAGATAGACTTCCTTCTCAGGCTGTGCAGAATCAGAAAAATGTTAGTGCCATCACATTGAGGTCGGGAAAACAGATTGACATACCTACTGCAGTGTTTCCACCTCCATCTACACCAGTTCCTACCCCTGCACCTGTACCATCTGTACCAATACAAGAGCAAAATGATGAACCAACTGGTACCAGAAACATTCATGCAGGTGGATCTTCTTCTAGCACCAGTTCTGATGTGCAGCAGCAGCATTCCATCCCTCTTCCATTTCCTCCTAGATCAGTTTCAAACAAAAAGATGGAAGAGGTGGATAAGGAAATATTGGAGATCTTCAAGAAAGTAGAGGTCAACATACCTTTGCTCGATGGCATCAAGCACATCCCGAAGTATGCAAAATTCTTGAAGGAGCTGTGCACTAATAAGAGGAAGAGGAAGATGACAGGAATTGAGAGAGTCAGCATGGGCAGAAATGTGTCTTCTATGACAGGTAATACTGTTCCAAACATGCCTGAAAAATGTGAGGACCCAGGTACTTTCTGCATTCCCTATGTTATTGGTAATAATAAATTTGATAAAGCCATGCTTGATTTAGGTGCTTCTATAAATGTTATGCCTCTGTCAAATTTTAAATCTATGTCTCTTGGACCTTTGCAACCTACGGGCGTGGTCATACAGTTGGCAAATAGAAGTGTTGCCTACCCTACAGGTTTTATTGAGGATGTCTTAGTTAGGGTTGGTGAATTGATTTTTCCTGCTGATTTTTATGTGCTTGATATGGAGGAGGGATTCTCCCATGGTTCTGTCCCCCTCATTTTAGGCAGACCATTTATGAAAATAGCCCGAACTAAGATTGATGTGTATGCTGGTACATTGTCTATGGAATTTGGTGATATTGTTGTCCATTTTAACATTCTTGATGCCATGAAACATCCATCTGAAAATCATTCTATTTTCCGTGCTGAAATTATTGATAATGTTGTTGATGAGTATGTTTCTGATTTGTATTCTTCCCATGCTACAAAACAATGTTTTCTATCTGATCTTTACACTTCTCTTGCATGCATGGAATCTGAATATGAATCTGACAATGATTCTAGCTTTGATTTTCAATATGTCCAATTTTGATGCCTGTTCTGAAATTGATTCTGATGTATTGGGTGATGTACCTCTGGATAATAACTTGTTAGAGTCAGAATGCACTAACCATGTTGCAGGAGGTATACAAGAATCTGACTTGCAGGTTGTGGTACAGGCTGTGGAACCCATTCTTCTTCCATCTCTGGTTCCTTCTTCTGATCAGCCTACCCCCAGTCCAGAATTAAAACCTTTACCGAAAAACCTCAAGTATGCCTACTTGGAGAGTGATGAGAGATTGCCAGTGATCATTTCCACGTCCCTTGATGCTGATCAAGAGGACAGGCTATTGCAAGTTTTGAAAAAGCATAAGAAAGCCATCGGGTGGACCCTGGCAGATATATCTGGTATTAGCCCATCCACTTGTATGCATAGAATATCATTGGAGGATGGAGCTAAACCTGTGAGACAGCCACAGAGGAGACTCAACCCGGTGATTCTGGATGTAGTGAAGAAGGAGGTGACCAAGCTTCTTCAGGCTGGGATCATTTATCCTATCTCTGACAGTCAGTGGGTGAGTCCAGTCCAGGTGGTCCCAAAGAAGACAGGCCTCACTGTTGTAAAGAATGACAGGGATGAGCTTATCCCAACCAGAGTGCAAA
>PYAF01003333.1:0-10107 GCA_007407185.1 Glycine tomentella | reverse complement strand
AAGGCTTAAATCTTGAAGTTCCCACGCGATCCACTTGAATAATGGCGCTTCTCGCGTGATCTCCTCTGGTCTTCCAAGTGGCTCGCGTGGATAGTGGCGCGACCCGTGTGATGCTCCAGATCTTGTTTCCTTTTGTTATTTGCTTTTGAATCCCTCTTTTTGGCCTGCAATTGTTTAAATGATATTAAAATGCCTTATACAATACAAAATACTAAATGTGACTAATTCTAGAACTATTTTCTAACTATTTAATACAAATATGACCTAAAACTAAGCTATAATTAAGATGTGTTTGCAACACATCAATACCTTAAGGCCATTCTCTACCATGTCAGAGAAAATGGATAACATGCATCTCTAGAATGTTGCAGGCGCATTACACAGTCCAAATGACATTCTACGGTATGCAAACACCCAAATGGACATGTAAAGGCTGTCTTCTCTTGGTCCTCTGGTGCCACTGGGATTTGATTGTACCTAGAGTATCCATCTAGGAAGCAATAGTAGTCATGACCAGCTAGCCTTTCAAGCATTTGATCCATGAAAGGAAGTGGAAAATGGTCTTTCCTAGTTGCATCATTAAGCCTTCTGTAATCCACACACATTCTCCATCCAGTAATGGTTCTTGTGGGGATTAAGTCATTGTTGTCATTTTGAATGACTGTCATGCCCCCTTTCTTTGGAACGGTTTGGACTGGACTTACCCAAGCTATGTCTGAAATAGGATATATCATACCTGAATCTAACAGCTTGACAACATCTTTTCTTACCACTTCTTTCATTGTCAGATTGAGTCGTCTTTGCGGTTGTCTTACAGGTTTAACATCACTTTTCATAAGAATTTTATGAGTACAGAAGGAGGGATTTATACCTTTCAGGTCAGAGATAGACCAGCCAATGGCTGTCTTGTGCTCCTTAAGTACTTTCAGCAACTTTTCCTCTTCATGCCATTCCATCCCTCTGTTGATGATGACTGGATATGTTTCTTTCTCACCTAAAAATACATACTTCAGATGTTCAGGTAATTCTTTCAGAGCTCAACCTTGGGTGCTCCAGCTGAAATATCATCTTCCTTTTTCTCTAGCTCTTCTAGCACAGGTTCGCTGGTTTCTGGTGTGTTTTCCTGGTCTGCAGATTGCAATTCTGCAGCAATTTCTGCTACTGCATTGTTTTCTGCTTCTGCAGCATTTTCATTTTCTTCTGCAGTTTCTTCCTCTAGTGGTGCTGTAATACCTGCTGTCATACCTGCATAAATTGCATTATTCAATACATCCAGCCTAAAACAATCATGTTCATCAGCTGGATGCTTCATGGCATCAAATACATTAAAGACAACAGATTCATTATCCATTCTTAATTCTAACTTTCCCTGCTCTACATCAATTAAGGCCCTAGCAGTTGCTAAAAATGACCTTCCTAACAGCAGAGGAATTTCACTTTCACCCTCCATATCTAAGACAATAAAGTCTGCAGGGAAAATGAATTTATCTACTTTCACTAGAACATCCTCAATTACCCCTGATGGTTTCCTTAATGAACGGTCTGCTAATTGCAAGGAAACTCTAGTGGGTTTCAATTCAGAGATACCTAGGGACTTACACATTGACAATGACATTAAATTTATGCTAGCCCTTAAATCACAGAGTGCCCTCCCTATATTGATATTTCCTATGGCTATAGGGATATTGAAACTTCCAGGGTCTTTCAATTTAGGTGGAAGCTTTCTCTGAATGATGGCACTGCACTCTTCAGTGAGTGCTATGGTCTCACAATCCTGCAGTTTATGTTTCTTAGACAAAAGTTCTTTCATGAATTTTGCATAATTAGGCATATTGGCTAATGCCTCAGCAAATGGAATATTAATGTGTAACTTTTTGAACATATCTAAAAACCTGGCAAACTGCTGCTTCTGGATTTGTTGCTTGGTCTGCACTGGATATGGGGGTTTCTCAAAGCGAGAGAAATCCCATTTCTTCTTTGGAGGTGCAGAATCTTGCTCTTTGGAGTTTTCTGTAGCTTTTTCTGCCTCTGTGGTAATTGCTGTATTTTCTGCTTCTGCTTCCTTTCTACTCACCTTAGGCTTTTCTGGTGGATTGAGTACTTTCCCACTTCTGGTTGTAATTGCCTTGGCATGTTCCCTTGGGTTTATGACTGTGTCACTGGGGAACTGGCCTGGTGGTCTCTCAGCTAATTGTTTTGCCAGCTGACCAATCTGGTTTTCCAGATTTCTGATGGAAGCATCTTGATTTGTTTTGTGAGCTCTGGTTTCATTTATGAAGGCATTGGTAGCCTGAATGTGTTCAGTTGTTATTTTGGACAGCTGCAACACCACTTTCTCCAGTTCAGATATGTCCTTATTGGGAATGGGAGGGGGCTGTAAATAATTGTTAGACTTATAGTCTAACCCGCCTCCTTGGAATTTTCTCTGATAGTTATTTCTCGGAGCAAAGTTATGATTCCTCTGATATGGCTGCTGCTATCTCTGATCATTCCAGATTCCGTTAACCTGCACAAGGTCAGCTCCAACAAGAATAGGACATACATTAGATTCATGCTCACCTTGGCAGTATTCATAGTTGATGCAAGGCATGCTATTGGATGAAACTTGAGCTGCAGAGGCTTGAAGTCTGTCTATTTTTTCAGTTAATTTAGCCAGCTGTTGGGCTAGGATTTTCTGCTCTGCAAGCATGGCATCACTGCTGGATAGTTGGATTGGTTCCCTTTTTGGCTAAATTGTGATGCTCTCATTTTCATTCCGAGCCAGAGAATTAATCAGCTCATATGTCTGAGCTGCAGTTTTTGACCTTATTGTACCCCCTGCTGCAACATTAACAATCATGCGTGATTCAGGAGTCATACCATTAAAGAAAATACGTACCTGCTTACCCACAGGCATGTCATATTGTGGACATCTCCTGATCGATTCTTGGAATCTGTTCCAAGCAGCACACAGGGTCTCTCTTCCATTCTGAGTGAAATTGGTAATTTCATTCACCAACCTGTTGTACTTGTCCATGGAAAAGTATTGTGCAAAAAATCTTGAGACTAAGTCATCGCAAGTAGTGATGCTATTTGATGTTTGTCTATTCAACCATCTCAGTGCATTTCCCTTAACAGCAAAAGGGAATAAGCTTAACCTTACAGCATCATCTGAAACCCCTTGGTGTCTGATAGTGTCATAGATTCTCAGAAATCTGTCAATGAAATCATGAGGGTCTTCAAAGTCTTCCCCACCAAACTGACTGCGTTCCACCAAAGCAATCAATGAAGGATTAATGTCAAAGTGATTTTCTTGTATTGGTGGTCTCACAATACTGGAGTTTGGTCTTGTGAACATAGGAGCCAGAATATCCTCCATTAGTTCATCCTCTGGTCTTGGTCTTGGCTGATTATTTTGTTCTTCAGCCATTTCTACCTCTGACTCTAATTCAGGAATTGAGTCAAAGTCAAAGTTTTCAGCTTCTCTCCTTCTTTGTCTGGCTAGTCTCCTTCGAATAGTTCTTTCTATTTCAGGATCGTACTGTAAGTTCTCCGGATTAACTGAACCTCGTATAAACTCAGAGAAGCGATTAGTAACAAAAATTTCCAATCACAAAGATTAAAATTACTACAAAATCAATTTACCAATCCCCGACAACGGCGCCAAAAACTTGTTGCGAAAACGGCAAGTATACCGCTCGTTCAAGTAATAAAGTGGGAAAGTAGAGTATCGTCTCCACAGGGATTGGTATGAATTTCACAGTAATTCACAGTCCAAGTAATTGGACGTAAAAAGAAAGTATTTTTGAAGAATTGTTGTGTTGTGAATTTGAGTGTTAAATAAAGAACAGAAATTAAAATGAATTCAAAAGCAATTAAAATGAGTTGTAACCAATGGAAGGAATAATTGTAGTCAGGATGCAATCCCCTTTGATTCCTACCTCTTTCACTTAACTAGTTATCAAAGTCGATTGCTTCTGATTACTCAGAGAATAGATCTTTTCTAATTTAGCTAATCCCTAATCCCTTAGCGAATTAACCTTTCAACCTGAATCAAAAACCTAATCCCTTAGTGAATTCTATCAGGTTAAGCATTTAAAAGAATATATTATAAAGTTCTGCAATCACGCATCCCTATCCCTAGGCAATGAACAATTGTTACTTTATTCGTATCAGAAACTAGAATCCCAACATCCCTATTGCGAATCCTAACTCTCAGAGCTTAACAGAACAATCAATTCTAAGAAAGCTTGCAACAATGAAGAATGGAATAAAGCAAAACAATCAGAATAATCTCATTCAATACCAATAAATTACAGAGGAGTTCACATTGGTTCTTGGCCTAACCACAATACAGAGTTTAGCCTGACATAGGCATCAAGAACACCAAAGCTGTCAAATGAAACATGATTCTGCAGCAAACCCTAGCTTTGATTCTATGTAGGAGTGATATCCAAAGGTTTAGAATGCTAAAATCTGGTGTAGAGAGTCCCTTTCTTCAATCCAGAGGCCTTTCTTTTATAGAGTGGTTTAATTTGAGTAACAAAGTCCCTGTTTTTGTGCATTTTCGAACCCAATCTTTTTAAATAAGGCAACAGGATCTTCCTGGCGCTGATAGTGCGAGTTTTCGTGCTGATCGCGCGGGTTTCACGAATGAGATGCTGCTTCCAAACCTAATGGTGCTACTAGTGCCAAATACCGCGCTGATCGCGCGTGACCTTCAAATGGATGGCGCTGGTAGCATGGTAACTCACGCTGATCGCGTGATCTGTTTGAGTTGAAGGATTGATCCTGGCATATGGCGCTATTCGCGCGGGGTGTTGCGCTATCCGCGCGACCTGTTCGAACTGAATGCCTGACAATTTGCTTGTGGCGCGACTCGCTCGGATCCTGACGCGGATCGCGCGAGACCTTCAACTGGCTTTTCTTCTTTCTTTTGCCTTGTTCTCCTCCTTTTGGCCCTGAGATCATAACTTGGTAATAAAATGAGATACAATTGAATAATAATAACAAACTAACCTATTCTAATCTAATTCCTAATGATTTAATTGAATCATTAACCTAAAACTAGCCTAAAAATAAGATGTGTTAGCAACACATCAAATAATTCCCAGATTTGAAAGTTGTTGTCCTCAGCAACAGACAGAACTTTAAGATAAAAGTAAAGGTCAATGATCAAACTGGACCACAATTCACAATCCTAGAATCATCATGCTGAGTATAATCAATTTTCACATCAAAGCTTTCAATGACACCTTTAATTCTGATTGAATTATTCACCTAAAACTAGCCTAAAAATAAGATGTGTTAGCAACACATCACGTGTTCTTAGAAACTGTCTTTCTACTCATGTTAGGCTCCAGACTAAGGGAGTCACGTGCCCTTCTACTTGTTGTTACTTGTTGTGTCACAAAGTGATGCGTAACTCACGGCAGGTGTACCGATCGTTCAAGTAATAATTTTGATATGTAGAGTATCGTCTCCATGAGGATTGAAGCACTAATGTAATTGTAATTATTATCTCAAAATTGGAATGGATAAAAATAGAAAGAAATTTGGTTTGTGATTTATGTTGTACTTTGGAAAATAATTGAAAAACAGAATTAAAATTTAATTAAAAAGAAAGTTATGCAGTAATGACGAATAATTGCTGTAAAAGCACAATTACCTCTGATCCCTACTTGTTTAATTGAATTGACGATTAATTTCAATTAATATAACTACTCAAAGATACACCTTAGTTAATTGGTTAAACCCAGATTCCTCGGTCTTTTTAACCCTTTAATCCTAGTTAAGTGTTCTTATCCCTTAGTAACCCCCTTTCGGATTAAGCTTTAAACTAGCATTTAAAAACTTTGCAATTCTTCATCCCTATCCCTAGGTAATGTCAAACTGTCACTTTATCACTTTCAGAAACTAAAACTCCAATATCCCTATTGTGAATTAAAGCCCTTAGTACCTCTAATAGAGTGATCAATTCTATTAATGGAATTTAAATTAAAGAATAAGATAAAGGGAAGCAATCATAATAATATTCATTAACATCAACCCAATCCACACAAGAGTTCACATTGGCTTTTGGCCTTTACCACAATCAAGGAGGAATTAGCTAGACATAATTATGTCTAGCTCAATACAAAGATGAGAGAATAGATGAGACGAAATACAAAATAGAAAAGTAATCAAACCCCTCAATCTTGGCTTTCTTCTCAATCCTTAATGCGTTATTGATCTCCTTCAATGCCTCCGTGTGTGTATTTTTGTTTTTCTGTGTGTATCAGAGGTGTTTAGAATATCCCCTTACTTCCATATTTATAGCCAAGCTTGCAGAACCCTAGTATCTTTTTGTTATTATCTTATCTTATCCAGCTTTCGAATTTCCCATAACGTCTGTGCGACTGGCACTAGTTTCACGTGGATCGCGTGGACATCCAGTACTTGTGGCGCGACTAGCGCGGATTTGGCGCGGTTAGCGCGGTCCTAGCACGATCAGCGTGAACTTCCAGAGTTTGTGGCGCGATTGGCGCCAATTCTCGAGCGAGTGGCGTGGAATGCATTTTCCAATTGCTTCTTTTCTTGCTTATTTTCTTCCTTTTATTGCTCCTAAATAACAAAATAACAATAATTACTAACAAGAATCAAAAGTAATGAACTTTAGCTCTAATCTAGCATTTATTTGACATTTTCTACTTATTTCCTAATGAAACTAGCCTACAAACTATTACATGTTGGCAACCTATCAAATAACTCCCAGATTTAGACATTGCTATCCTCAGCAATAAACAAAAATTTTATTGTAGGGAAAATGTATTCAACACTCATCACATACACAATCTCAGAACTATTTGTTAAATGCAATTGATACCCATATGAAATTTTCAAGAATACTTGTTAGTCTATCAATCATGAACATAGCCTGGATACGTCTCACAAAGGAATATAATCACTCATCACTCAAGTGTTTTGGGTGAATGTAAGCACTCAATTCCTCTGAAGATATAATATGAACATAGGCTTGATT
Source organism: Glycine tomentella (assembly GCA_007407185.1). Taxonomy (NCBI): domain Eukaryota; kingdom Viridiplantae; phylum Streptophyta; class Magnoliopsida; order Fabales; family Fabaceae; genus Glycine; species Glycine tomentella. The sequence goes on along the minus strand of PYAF01003333.1, from coordinate 3,107 downwards.
ATATTCTCAAGTTCCTGAAAATAAGAAACATGAACATATGCACAGTTGATCAAAAGGTCTTCAAAAGGTTGTAATGAGGCCTGGCTTGAGGTAGGAATAATTTGGATAGTAGCTGAATTGAGATTGAAGTATGTTAGACTTGGTCAACTCTACTTAATCAACTTCCTTCTCTTTATTGTTGTGCCAACCTTTTTGTACCTCTGGCTTCTCTTTTTGTTTCTCTTTGAGTTTTATGCATTTATTTATACATATAATCACATATGCAATCTAAAATATATATACATATATATTTTAAAGAGAAACACCTTTCCAATTTGCCAGCTGGTACTTCAATTTCTTCTCTTTCACTGGATTGAATTCTGAGCTTGATTTTTATTGATACTTAACTAAATCTAGTGTTGCTTCTTTGATCACTTCTTCCTTTTTCTTCTTGTGGACATTCATCTTTCTATTTTTATTGCTCTTGACCTAGCTTCTTTTTCTCCAATCTCAATTAAGTTAGTCAAGGATAAAAGGTTTTAAGGTGAATGAATAGAAAAGCTTAGGCTCAAAATGGCTAACAATGGATATCATTTAAAGGTAAGGTCATTTGGCTCTAGCTTGAAAAGAAAGAACATGCCTTTATCATATCAACCATGCAAATATCATAGAGAAACAAATCAAGTTCTGCAATATTGTTAACCTTGAGGTCACTCTAAAAAAATTGTGTTGTATAGGCTCAATTGTCACAAGCTTATAGTATCAAACTAATGTTCTCTTGATTTCCTAACAAGTATTCCATTCTTTTCACAATGTATTCAATCTCTTAACTTCATAGTTCTAATCCTGTAATATGCAAGTCTATACTCTAACTGTCTCTTACATATTTCAAAACAATCAACAATATGTGATCGCGGTCGTACACAACCAAATTAATTATGATTTTAAATGTAGTACTAGGAAGTGACTCCTAGGTCGTCTCTCAAGGATCTCAATTATCTGCGTTAGGGATTGAAAACGTGTTTTGGGGGTTTTTTGGCAGAATGCAGAAATTAAATTAAAACAGAATTAACAATTAAATTGCAGTAATTAAAAACAAGTCAGACCCTTAGAACAGATTGCGCCTCTAATATCCTTGGTTCACAAAAGATAATATGTCCTGCTTAATTCTCATCAGTCCAGATTAATCAACTAAGCGAAGATTAACCTAAAACGTCATTACACGAATTAAGCAAACATGAACCTCGTTAGGGCAAACTCTCAGAATTAAGCAAACTGAGATTACTGAATCAATCAATACCAGAATCATTAAGCATGAATCCAATTCGAAAAATACAGAACAGAAACCCAACAAGGAAGAATTAAGCAGAAATGTTCAAAAACAGATAACCTCCATTAAAGGGTTTGCAATCTGTCCTAGGGTCCAACCCTAGGTTTAGCCTTCCATTGATTCAGGAATAACAACAGAAATAAGAATTGAATTGAAACGAAACATTAAACGAAATTAAAAGCAAAACGAAAACCTAATTCTAAAATGAAATGGCAGAAACTAAAAGCAGAAAGCAAAAACGAAATTAGAAGATGAAGATGAAGCAGACAAGAAACGAAAACAACACTGAATTGAAATGCAATTGTATTCTGGAAACAGCAGATGAAACAGAAACGAAAAACCCTAAAGGAATAAGCAGAAAACGAAAATTACTAAAACCCTAATTGAAATTGAACGAAAATTGTATTGTTAGTTGGTGTCTCTGCATGGGCACAGTTCCCAAATATATAGAGTGACTAACCTAGACGAAAATGGGCTTTTCCTAACAATTTTGGCCCAAAAACGAAAATACAAATAAAACGAAAATAAATGTTCTGAAAATAATGTTGACGCGACATCCCAATCTTCAAGTCCATGAATTAATTCCAAGCCCATTTAATTATTAATCTGCCCTGAAAATCAAATTAGAATAATTAAACTTAAAATAATCCAAATTAATTAAAATCTGAATTATTGGTCCAATTAAATCCTAAATGAGAAACAATGCAAAATATAATCATTTAAACACAATTAGGGATTAAAATGAGTACAGAAAGATGAGTAAATAGTGATAAATAGTGACTCATCAAAACCCCCCATACTTAGCCTTTTGCACTCCTGGGCAAAATCCAAAAATAGAGCAAGGAAAAATTCTAAAGACTTTAAAGAAAGTGACACACCATAAAATAAACAGTTTCACACAATCCTCAATGAAAACTGGGAAAGAGAAAGGAATTGACAATTTCCAACACACAAAGAGTCAGAGAAACTACACACTTATGAGATTCATCCAAGTATTCAAAACTCATCAAAACAATCAATCCGCTCAAGAGGTGAATTAAAAGTAACAGAACCTCACCAGATGCACTGTATCACACTGTATCTCTCAAGTGTTTAGGCAATTGTATACTCTCAAAACACTCATGAAAACAAGCAACAGATAGACTTGGCAAGTCTCTAAAATCAACACCTAATAAACATGCACATAAGGATCAAAAGGTCTTTTCAGGGTTGTAATGTGGTCAAGGACATGGGGTAGGATAAAATATGGGATAAGTAGCTGCAAACCAGAGGGACTAAAGGAGCAATAGGGAATCAGTAAGAAGTAAGCACAAAAACAAACCCAAAAACTCTAATCAGCCTCTAACACCATTCCTTTTCCTTTGCTTCAAACACAACAACTTCTCTTCAAATTATTTATTTTTTTCATTTCTATATTTTTTTTCTCTTTTTCTTCTTTTTTTTTATATGGTACTGATATATGCATAGAAACATGAAGAATAAGCTGAACGTCAGAGTAAACCAACAGGCCAGAGACATCATCCAAAACAATATATACATGCACCCCCTTACTTATTCCCAAAACAATTCCAAAGCTCCAAAATTCCCTAAGGTTAAGGTAATAATTGTTTTTCACTTAAGGCTTGTAATGAGCTTCAAACAAAAGAAAGGAAATTAGGCTCAACAGGGTTGTCAAAGGGATTAAATTCAGGGTAAGCTTATTTGGCCAGAGGCTTATCAAAACAAAAGTGCCTTAATCATATCCAAACATGCATGAGAACCAAGAAATATCAAACAGAGTCAAGACAAGGCAACTGTG
>PYAF01003332.1:190628-213103 GCA_007407185.1 Glycine tomentella | reverse complement strand
AATCAACACCCAAAATCTAGAGAGAAGGCAGAGCTAATTCTAGAGAGAAGGCGGAAGGACCAAATGTCATTTTCAGGGGGTATTTATAGGCCACAAGGGACCCAAACACGCCCTGCTTAGGCGTGTTTAAACACGCCTAGCTTGGGCGTGTTTAAACACGCCTAAGCAGGGCGTGTTTGGTTGCCCCATTTTGCCAATTATTCTTCAAACCACCCCCTTTTGCTAAATATTAATTAAATTTGTATTATTTATAAATTTTTGCCTATAAAATCATAAGAACTTTTTTTATGGTCAACGATTACATAAACCACATTTTTTAAAAGTTTATAATTATGTTTGGACCATTTCTTGGGCCGTTCGTTTATGGGCCTCGTTACATGTAGTGCAGAAACGCCGAAAAGGCTTCGTCTCAATCAAAGGTAGTATATATAAGGCCACCTCCCAAAAAACCCTAGCCGGCCGAACTGCACCTTCACCTTCCCTTCGGTTCGTATCTTCAATTTCTGTAACAACAAATTCTTCTAATTTTGCGCTTTGTTATATTCTTTCCCTTCTCATCGTCCTTTCATTTCGCGCTATTTTACTGCAGAGATGGCAAAGTCTAAGAATCACACAGCGCACAATCAGTCCTACAAGGCCCACAAAAACGGCATCAAGAAACCCAAGAGGCATCGCCACACTTCCACCAAAGGGGTATTCTTATTTTTTATGTTTATATATTTTCGGGTAATTTAATTGTGCTTTTTTTTTATAAATAATTTTTTTATGAGTTATTGTTATTGGCAATTGGTGTAGATGGATCCCAAGTTTCTGAGGAATCAGAGGTACGCGAGGAAGCACAACAAGAAGAGCGGCGAAAATGCCACTGAGGAAGAGTGAAGTGGCACTTTCTAACGGAACCACTAGGGTTTTTTTTTAAGCTCTGTTTTTTTTGTTTTTAATGATCAACTTTGTTTGAAATCAACGTTCAATAGTATAATTAATTTTGTTTACAGAGAATGCAGTGCTCTTATAGCAATTATTTTCCTGGTTTCTGCTGAAGACCCTTGAATTATTTATTTATCAGTGGAATGAATGTTAAGGGGTTTTGTGTTTCTTAGTCATTGCTAATTGCCTATGGCTATGCTCATGTGAGAGTTGAATGTTTGACTTTGCTGTTTTTTAGTGCTGCAAAGAAAGGGGAGTTAGCTTTTGCTCTTAATGTTTCTCTTAGCACTACGTCATCATGCTTTTGGATATAGTTTTAATTGGGAAGAATTTGGATCTTCCTATCTTAACATGTATCTAAAAAATTGAACGGGCCTAGAAGATATGCCTGGCTGATTTTAGGGTGTGTTTGAAAACTTTTTTGGTGAATTGGATGTTTTACACTTCCAATGACTAAACATAGAAACAAGGTGAATGTTGGATTGATGTTGAATAATATATATCCATACACACTTAGTCTTTCATTAATATTTGGGGTTGGGGGGTAGGGCTTGGGAAGAGAGAAGTGTGTTTGCAATTTGCACTGACAGAAGTAATTGTATATATTCCTATGTTTACCTAAGAATGGGATTGAATTGGCAGTTATGATCTTTGAATGAACGTATTTAGGATTACTTTTGACAATATCCCTCCCCTGCTCAAACTTACAGTTTATAGAGGATATAATGTGAATCAGATCCCTTTCCTAGCAACTGATGAAAAACAAGGGTTTTGTTAACCGGTTCCCTTAAGGCATTGGTTAAGGAATTAAAAGGGAAAAGTATTCAGAGTGGAAATCATAGGCGAGTGCAAAAATGATTATGAGCAATGCAATCTTCTACCTCCCAATAAAACATTTTTACTTTTAAGTTCCTTAATCAGGATACTGGTTAGCATGTGCCTCCAAAACAAAGCCAAGCCTAGCATAATATAGGTAGGTAGGTCAAACGAAGGCTAGTGTGAACCACTAGTGTAAGTGATTTATTGTGGACACATTTATAGGCCCTCAAATTCATCTCACCCACACAGTCATATGATGCACCTTCTCCACTACATTTTTTTCTTCTTTGTTCATCCTCTTCCTCCTTTTTTGTTTTTTTGTCAAGCACCAGAAAAGATAAAAATTTGCTGCTGCTCACTGTTGTTGAGGTGATTTCCAGCTGGGTCGACCCTCCCCTCCCAGCATTTTTTATTTAATCAATTTTACATTTTGAGTTTGGGTTCTTCTATTGCTGATTTTATTGTTCTTAAAATTTTATAATGAACAAGGGCTGTGATGACTGAGAACATTTCTCGATTCTGAAAAGGACCAAAGCAAGTTGTTTGCTGTGATGACAATGTTTGTGCGTGTCTGAGCCTACCATCTCCTTTCAACTTGGCTCTTGAAATTTTTTTATGATATGCATTGAGCTGATTGATACAATGCATCCCTTCTAATAGGAGAAGACAATTGAAAAACAAATTTAGAAACATTGACAAATCTAGTACTATCAATTTACAAGAAATATGTTTAGTTGCAGTTTTAAGATTGTTATGCCAACATTTTAGAGTATCTTCAATGGTGTTCATATAAAAAAATCAATTTGTCACCTCAATTTTAAGTTAATTTTCTATCCAATGGGTATTTGTATTAAAAAGTCTCTTAACTAGCAAATATTTTATTTCTTTCTCATATATTTAATACAAAGTTAAGTAACTCAAACAATAGTTATTTATATAAGCAACTGGAAATTAGTGTGACACATCAAAATACATTTTTTAAGCAATCTATTAGCCTATTAGGCACCTTCCATTGTTGATGCTTTTAATGAACTTGACAATTTATGAGATTTATTTTCTTAATCCTACTGTTACGGAAAATTAATGACGCCATATCAGAACAATCAACTTCAAATTCAAGATCAATTTATGTGGGAAACAAAGGTTCGATGCTTGTTGGTAAATGGTTGACTGAATAAGTGGTTTAACCTGCTGAAACTGGACAGAATGACATGTATTGGAGGAATCGATTTGGAGATTCTACATTTCTTGATTAAATGAACAAATTTTTAATCATTATTGCATATATGATAACTTAATCTCAATGAAGTCAGTCACATACCGTGGTGTTTGTTGGGGGGGGGGGGGGGGGGGGGGGGGGGGGGGGGGGGGGGGGGGGGGGGGGGGGGGGGGGGGGGGGGGGGGGGGGGAGACATGGTCCCTGTAGACCGATCCGGAGGCTCATCACCGATCTGTCTGCTGTTGGTGTAGATGATGAAGTGGGGTAGACATGGTCCCTATAGACTGATCTAGAGGCTCATAACGATGATTGGTTTGCTGTTGGTATAGATGAAGTTGGACTTGGATTTGTTGAAGATCAAAATGTTGCGATGACACTTACGATTGTTTGAGAAGGAAAAAGGGAAGCAACAAGAAAAAAGGGAGGGTCGTCATCACCATCATCATTGTCAAAAATAAACTTCTTAATGGCGAGTGATGGCTTTTGTGGTGGTGAGTTAGAAAAAGGGTTGTTGTCACTGATTGGAGAAAGGAGGAGGGAGAGGGAGAAAGAATGAAAAAATATAATGGAGAGAGTGCATCATATGACTGTATGGATAAGATGAATTTGACGGTTTAGAAATGTGGTTCATAGGTGGTTCATGTTAGCCTTTGTGAGGTAGGTCATGTAGCACAATTAGTAACGTCTTAGTTCTTATTACTTGATTAAACTAAAGTTGTGATCTCTAAATTAGAGAGGGCAAAGTTAATCGTGCTTGACATGGGAAGATTTTTGTATAAAGGATAAGAAACACTATTGTTATACATTGTTAAAGTAGGGATTGTTGTGAACTATCCCAAGCATCATATCACTTGCTCATCCATGGCTGTAATATAAAGCAGCTATTGTAGAGTGATTGTGTAGGGATTTAGTATTGTGTCCAAACACTTCATCACGGGCATTCTCCTAGTGGCTTGAACAACAACTATTATAAAATGGTTGATGTTGGATTTTATAAGTTGACTTCTAACCTTGTCGTTTGAGCACTCAATATGAAAAATATGGATTATTAAAGATGAAACTATAATCTATTATAGGGAAAATATGTTTTATATTTTTAATTTTCAATATGATTTAATTTGAGTTGGTATTAAAAATTGTATTTGGAAATGACATTTTGAAAGTTTATATAGGAAAATTGTTTTTTATTGAAATCAGAAAATATAAATGTGAAGCATAAAAATTTCCAAACTAATTTATTTTCTAGAATAGATAATTTATTTGTAAGTCGAAGAGGCTGGAAGATTTTGATTATTGGTGAAGATATTATCACAATTTACAAGGGATCATATCTATAAATTGTTAGCCCATAATTCTGAACCACTAAGATCCGTCTAATGGTGGAGAGTTTGGGATAATATGCATAAATTTGTAGTTAGTATATGAAGAACACATTTATAAATTAACACATGAACGGGAACCATATTTGAGATAAATCATGACACAGCTCGTGGTCCTTGAGCTTCTTCTTGCCATACAATGATTGGAAAGATCGATGCAAATAACAGCAGGGACACAAAAAGAATCATCAAGAACAAAATTGCTTTATCTAGTGGACTACGTTATTGTGTCAACAGGGTTATTTCATGAGAAACCTTACACAAGAAAAGTTGACAGTTCATGTACAGGTTCAATCAAAACCGCAACACTGAAAAATTGACTACACTCTCACGGGCCTTCGAACAAGAAGCATCTAGACCACAACTTAGAGGAAACGAATTTCTAAAGTGCAAAAATAACGAATATAATATTTGCTGGACACTAACTATATGCCAATAAAATAATATATGACTCATCCCATTCTGATACCATTGGCGAGACTCCTTCAACAGTTCCCTTCTTTTGCAGGATACTGAATGTGCTGAAGTATTCCGCCAGAAGATGTGAAATGCATAGAAACTCCATTTTGTACAGGAAACTTTCTTGTAAAGCAGATACTTAAGGAAGATTAAACTGCAACAGCTTCCTTTACTGGCTCAGAAGCTTCTGCTTTAACCTGCTTTAGCAATTGATGAGGGGAGCACGTGTTAAAGCACCGGCAACCTTAACTAATTATTTGTGTGTTAGTTTGTGCAAGTCTGGAAGTAAATAATGGATAGCTCACCTTTGCTGACTTAAATAGCTCATCAAGCACCTCAGACAAAGTTGGATGAGCATGTACTGCAAATTTTATATCCTGCATTGTAGCACAACAATGTTGGGAGTTACCATATCGACGGATAAAAAGTTTCTTGTGGCTATCAACAAAAATGAACCAAATGTAGCACATGCAACCATTACTAACTAAATCCCAGGCTCTCACATGTGACAGCTATGGTAGGAAAATTTACCTGAATATGTGTTCCTAATGCTATTGCATTGGATGCCTCGTGGATGAGATTGGCAGCATGCAACCCAAATATATGAACTCCCAGTATCTCTCCAGTGTCAGGCCTGTATATCAACTGCATGAAAACAGCTTATAAGTAGTTAGTAAACAATGAAGCAAGTAAAGAACAGCAATACAACTAGAGAAAAAGGTAAGAGTAAATATGGTCAAGAAGTAAACCAGGACTGCCTGGTCTAAACCAAATAGTATTGATATCACCAAAGTAATGATTCCTTAGTAGATAAATCATCGTCAGCATCTAACTACTAGATCCAATTTCATTAGATTATTTTTGGGTCACCTAGAGACCCCTATTGGGATCTAAGAGGAGAAGATATGCGGAGGGAATCCGTCACTCCCAGTAGCAGCATCCTGAGCTTTAAATACCAAGCGAGCCAAGGCTCATTGTTTATTTTGATTTTGGAGAGTCCATAATCATGTTTGGGTAGTTTGACCAAATCAATTCTTAGATTTTTCAAGGTTGTAAAATGGTTACAAGATCAAGACTATAAAATCAATTTAGCAAGGGGGATCCAGTAATTTTCCAAAAAAAAAAAATCCCTATAATAATCACACTTCAAAACCATTGCACTTTACAACGCCTAAACAAATTTAAAAGCCAAATGTTTTAAAACCATTTCCTTTACATTCCAAAAACCCAAACAAACACTTAATAAGCTTTTGTACAAGAATAGTATCAAGGGAAAGATACAGAAATATAACCTTGGCAAGACCCTCCCCTTCGTTTTCAGCTAAGGCCTTTGTGTTAGCTTTAAAACTTGTTTTGGCAACACTTAATTCAAAACCCTCCTTTTCAGCTTTCTCCCTTGCTTGAGGCTGCATATAATATGTTTTATCATAATACATGAGTTCATACGAGTGAAGGACAACAAGCAGTAAATTTATTATATAAATAATATAAGGGGAAAGGGGGTGACAGATCAGAAGAACAGAGGAGGGGACAGTAAGCCATCTGTACAGAAGAATGAAACAAGCAGCAGGTGGAGGATGAAACATAAACAAAAAAGAAACATATGATATACCTCTGTCAATCCAACCATGCTGATTTCAGGATGAGTGAAACAAGCAGCTGGTATGCTTAGATGATTGAGCACTTGATCTCTTCCGGTCACTTGTTCAACCACTATCCAACAATCTTTTCATTAAGTAAATGGCAGCAAATTACTCAAATATTAGTAGCAAAATTTACTTGCTTCTTACCTGAAATTCCTTGTGCGCTGGCAGCATGAGCAAGCATCATCTTGCCATTTGCATCACCAATACAATACAAATGAGGAACCTATCATTCCATACTCTAAATCAGCAACAATGTGTCACACCAAGAAAAAAATAATGTGTTCATGAAACATTTGAAACAAACCAGGTTTCCATTTGCATCAAGTACTCTCATGCGCTCATCGACAGGAACAAAACCACGCTGTGTTACAACATCAATCTGCAGGAACATGTAAAGAAAAATATCCAGTCACTTCCTTTGAGGAAAACATTTTATCCTAAAGACACTTCAGTTAGAAAGGCATACATTCTCCAATCCAAGACCTTGCGTGAATGGAGCCCTTCCTGTTGCTATGAGTGCAGCATCCACCTATAGCATAACAGAAGCAGCAGCTTGTAAAATTTCAGTAATTAAAAATGCAGATAAAGGCATGTGTGTGTGTGTGTGTACATACATATATACATAAATGGATGGACAGATAAGTAGATGGATGAATGGATAGATTATAGATATGAAAAATGTGATCTATAATTGACATTTTCCAGATAGTTCTGATGGTACTGCACATGTAAATCTTATCCATAACGCTACAAATGTTCGATGATCTCAGCTTGTACTACTAAATTCAATGGAGATACAGAAGAAACTAGCTCCTAAAGATAATCACAGTGAAATGCAAATTTAGAAAAGCTGGAAGATGAAATCCTTCAACATTAACCACTTCTGCCCTAGTTATGCATCAGTCATAGAATTGTCTGCCTAAGCAAATCTACATGCACTTGTACTGTTGTATGGTTCCCTATATGCCAAATTGAAGGGGAGTATATTAACTACTTGGATTTTGAAAATGTGATCTGAGTTCATTACAAGGTCTCTAGTACCATGAGAGCATGCTGTATTAAGAGTGTCCTACTATGCATATAACAAAAGGTAACTACTAAATGGTCAGACTAATTCTATATTAGTTTGCTCCCAGGTTGCATGTTCTCCAATCAGCCTTTACCAATTAGTATTTCTACGGGAGAATTTTTAACAGTTATAACAAAGTGATAAATTGAAAGTTTTCAGGAAAAAAATTAAGGCACCTCTAAAGTGTCCTTCTGTTCCTTGGTCTTTGCATCAATGAGCTCAATTGTGACAGGTTTTCCATCTCTTGCAGGAGTGATCTATATAGAAAACATGATGACTGAAAATTCAAAGTAGCTACCCAACAAAAATTTATATAAGAAAGCACTAGATGTAATTACCTTGGATGCAAAAACTCCAGTATGATAGTCAATATTCCGAGGATTTATGAGAACCCTCTGAGCCAACTTGCTAATTTCAGGATCAAATCCTGGCATGAGCTGGTCTAAAGCTTCAATAAAAGTAACCTGCAGAGTACCATTATTACCAACTATATCCCTTCTGCACAAATTAGGTTTCTAACTTTTCAAACAATGAGATATATAAAAAACTTTGAAATGTCATAAAAAGAAAAATTGGAAAACTATTGTCAGTTCTTCTCATGAACAAAATACAATTGAGAAAGGATAAAAAAATGTATCAGAAGAGAAATACTACCTCACTTCCAAGAGCCGTATATACGTCACTGAATTCAAGGCCAATATAACCACTTCCTACAATTGCTATCCAATCTGGAACAGTCTCCAGTTTGAGTGCATGGTCACTGGTAATCACAGTCTTCCCTGAATACATTTACTTGGTGAACTTTCATTAATGATAACAAGAAGAAGAAATAACAAAACAGAAAAACAAGAGGGACAGAATCAGTATGGCACTGAACAAAGATCCCCCATCCCCTTACAGACATTTTACTATAGTCTATCATCCAATATACTAATAAACTGTGAATCAAAACATCTCTCTAATGCTAAATTGATCACTTCTTTTTTTCATTGCATGCTATTTTTATAATTGATAGCATTCTACTTTTGAAGCCACTAGGGGCTTGACAAGATGCTTATCATATAAGGTATTGCATATCCCAGTTCCTGGCAGCAGGATGACATGCCTATAACTTGAGTCTTCTCAATGAGTAAAACTAGAGCTGTTAACATAACATAATAATGTCATGAAATGAAAAGATAAAACTTGAAGTGTATGACGTACCATCAACCTCAATGCCCTTTGGAACAAAAGGAACTGAACCAGTGGCAATGATGATGTCTTTTGCAGTCACCACATTGTTGGAAGAGACAACTTTCACTTTTTGAGGACCCTGCACGGATTCGCACGCAAGGCAGTGAACAAAAAATGTCAAAACCGAAATTTGATCCTTCTGGTCCCAATCCAAGCCTTGGCTGATAAACAAATAATTCAATTTCCAAAGGCAATAACAAGTTCACAACAACATCTATATCCAACACCACAGAGCACAACCTGTCACTTACCAAAATAGTTCCAAAACCAGTGAGAATGTCCACTCCAAGTGCTTTTAAGGAGTTGGTCAAGTTGCCACGAATTTTCAAAGCAAGATTATTAGCATGGTCAGCAACTGCTTGTCTGTCATACTCAGCAGCAGAAACCTAAGACAACACAAACCAACTAATCATAAACACAACGAATCTCTCTGCCATGAAGCGCACTATATTCTAAAGTTCTAAACCCAATTTGCATTCTCACACAACACTTTGACCTGCAAACCCAGCGACTTCAAGTGATGATCATTCCGCAGCTCTCGCATACGACCACTCACAGCCAAAAGAGCCTTAGAAGGAACACATCCTCTGTTCACACACGTCCCTCCAACCACGTCTCCCTCAACAATGGCCGTTTTCAAACCCTGCAAACCACTTCCTCGTTTCAAAATTTCTCCAAAGAATATAAAACTTCAGCAATACGCAATTTCTTCATTAGTTAAAGGCTAAAATATGTTTTTGTCCTTCATCTTATTTTATTGTTTCAGCTTTGTCCTCCAAGTTTTAAAGTATCATTGTTACACCAAATTAGTCCTCCCCTAAGTTGTTTGCTGTTAATCTTGGTTGACACGTCAAATGCTCATTTGATACGACATTTCTCACAGTTTGTCACATGTCACCAAGCTGACCAAGTTAACAAAGAACCAAAGTAAAACTTTTTAAAGTTTGGGACCAAATTGAAATCAAGTCCGAAGCCAAAATATAAGACGAGTGAAAAAAAAGTGTAATTTAGCCTCAAATAAAGTAACTTTCCTAATTCATTACAAAATTCAGCTGAACTTTCCAACTCGACAGGTTGAGAGAGTTAACAAGAGTTTCGGTGATCAAAACTTCGGAAGCTAACGTGTTCAGTGTACCTTCTCGACGGCGTGGAGCGCGGCGCCGTGGCCGCCAACGCCGGCGCCGATGATGAGCAAGTCGTAGTCGAACGACTTGGGTGAGGTGCCGTTGCCGGAAAGCGCGGCGGATACCGCGGAGGAGTGCGGGCGGCGGCGGCGGCAGTGGTGGTTGAGGGGAGTGGAAGTGAATGCCTGTCGCCGGAGGCCGCAGAAATGGATATTCGAAGGCGCGAGAGTGCCACCGGATAGGGGAAAAGAGTGGCGTGGGCCCGAAATGGTGGCAGCGTAGGAAGAAGAGAGTGAAATGGAAGATTGCATTTTGAAGGAACGCAAAGATCTGCGAAAATGAGTCAGTGTGTGTGTTTGGTATGGAATAGTTTAGTTTGTTATTTGGGACAGAGGACGGAGATACCCAAGTGGAGGCGGATAAACATAAACCACCTTCTCGTCTATTTCTTTGCCTTAGAGCAATCAATGTGTCTTACTATTAGCTTCCAACTTGTGAGTGAAAAATAGGAAAATATGGAAAGTAGGCACATTTTCAATCAAAATTAGGGTTACACTTTGATAATATATGCATGCAAACATTAATTATATTAATTACCAATGTAAAACTTTAATTCTCATTTGAGAACTGCACCAAAATTACTTAGAAAATTACGTCTATATTTTTCCTATGAAAAAATGCAATCAAATTGTATTTTAAGTATAATTTGAATTTTTTATTTTTGTCATCAATAGTTTTATTAAATATATCCAGTCTCCAAATTTTCTCATCCACATGTCAATCCTAAATTATTTTGCCATGTGTTGATAAGTTGGGTGTGTGATGATTACTTTTTATGTTCTCTTCTTTCTCTCTCCTTTACTTTCTCAGTTTCTCTTTCCATTGATTTTTACTTTCTACGAGTTACTAAGCCTCCAATGCAGGCTGGCCCACTCCTAGTTACTTAATGTAATAATGTTGTGGGCTAGTTCATGATTAAATTTTAGGATAAATAATCATATTTATTTTTGAATGCGTATAGATAAAAATTTAAAATTTTATTTTTAAAAGTGAAAAAAATATAATAAATTTATTGATTATTTTATCTAAAATATAATTTAATATTTATTTTTTATTTTTAATTATTATAAACATAAAATTATAATAAATATTTAAAAATTAAGAAAGCAAACATTAGTTAAAATAAAAATAATAATAAATGTAATATTAATTAATAAGCATAAGTCATCTATTTTTCTAAAATTTCTATTGCAACAAACATTAGGTAATAGACAAAATCAAGTTGGTCTCATTTTTTGTAAGGATTAATGGTTGTGTATTTTTTGTTTGAATTTCATATTTTGGATAAAGTATTGTCACATTAGAAATTTCAAAGCAAAAATATAAGATAATATCTTATCCAAAATATGATACTCAAATAAATTAAAATACACAACCATTAAATTAGTTCTTAAAAAAAAAGACTCAAGTTGATTATGCGACTATTTAATGTTATCGAAAAATCATCTCTAAATTTTATTAGCTATTGTTATATTTTAAATTTATTATAAATTAAATATACTAGTGGATCAGGAAAAAAAAGGATGGATACAAAATAAAATATGAGGATCTGAAATTTAGTTTGATTTATTGTTGGGTTAACTTCATCTTTCTTAACATCTAATGAATCGCTTCAACAGTTTGGTTACTGAAATAGAATTATATGGCTTAGTACACCATCAATACATCAAAATGTGAAACATTTTAGAGAAAATTAAATTTGTAATAGTATAAACCAATAGGAAAGCTTTAAATGTGTATGCATTCCATGTAAAAACCTGCAAAGAAAATAATAAAAAAATAGTACATGAATGTTAAGAAAATATTGTTAAAACTCAAAATACCATAAACTTGAATTACTTTGTTGCCCATTCTACACTAAATTCTTTAGATCTATAGAGGAAGAAACATATAGGTAACTGGTTCATAACAAATCCAATAAACCTTTGAAAGTCGAGCATTTGAAATATAATAAGCATTAAATCAAAATAATGAATGATCCTTCAGGAAAAATATGTTCCACAATAAAAGTCATAGATTTTGTTAGTTGAACTACAGTTTTCCACCTATTTCTAATATGCTAAGGAACAACATTGCGATTTTGGGCAAAAAATTAAAATAATACATTTAAATAAAAAAATTTGAGAAATGGTGCAGCCGGGGAAATATTTGGGCAAATGGTGCACCCAAATACGCCCAGGCTAGGCGTGTTGTAATACGCCCAAGCCAGGCGTGTTGCAACACGCCCAAGCCAGGCGGTTTTGGGTCCCATTTTGCCTATATATACCCCCAAAAAAATCACTCTTTACCAATCCACCTTCTCTCTAAAAATTGGTCTGACTTCTCTCTAGAGCTTAGGATCTGATTTTGTCTTAAGCGAAGCCCTGCCGAAAGCGAAACCCTGCCGACAAGTAAGTCGATGTAACAATTGTGCATGTTATTTAATCTGTTTATTTTTTTATTAGAAAATTGTTAGGACCATATGAACTTATTAGCGACATTGATGTTAGGTTTAATGTGCTTTATGGCTTGGTTTAATGTGTTGTGATTAGGGTTTAGGGCTTGGGGTACATATTTAGGGTTTATCGATTCCGGTTTAGGTTTAGGGTTTATGTTGTGATTAGGGTTTAGGGGTTATGTTGTGATTAGGGTTTATGGATTTTGGCTTAGTTTTAGGGTTTGTTTTGTGAATAGGGTTTAGGGTTTAGGGTTTGGGGGCTTAAGGCTAATGGTTTAGTGTTTAGGCTGTGTGAATTTATGGGTTAGGGTTTAGGGGGTTTAGAATAATGGTTTAGGTTGTAGAATAGAATAATGTGTACTGTTTGTGTGTTTTGTAGGGCTTAGGTTGTAGAATAATGGTTTTGTGTGTTGTCGGCGTGTGTTCTAGGGTTTAGGTTTTGTAGGGCTTATGTTTTAGTGTTTAGGGTTTTAGGTGCGTAGTTTATGGGTACATGTTGTTTGTTGTAGGGTTTAGGGATTAGTTGTTGGGGTGTTCTGTTTAGGGTTTTAGGTGTGTTGTTTATGGGTACATGTTGTTTGTTGTAGGGTTTAAGGATTAGTTGTTGTGGTGTTCTGTTTAGGGTTTAGGTGGTATGGTACATGTTTGAGGCCTTTATTGTTTTTTTTTGTAGTGTAGCGCTTAGGGTGCTTGTTTTATGGCTTTTGGTATAGGGGCAAGGGTTTAGGGTTTATGTTTGTTAATTGAGGGTTTTTGGTGTTTGTGTGCTTCAGGTGTGTGTATTAGGGTTTAGGTTTTTCAGCTTATATTTTTGTTTCTTAAAATTTGAAGTTGCTGTTTTTGTTGAGGGCAGGAAATGAGTTCAAGTGATGAAGAATGTGTTTGTGTTGTAATATTTTCAATGGAAGAAAAATTGAAGGGCGAAGAGGTCTTGTCTTTGAAGGGGACAAAAAGATGACACGTATCAAGCGAACAGCAACATTGGATGAATTGCATGAGAAGATATGTCCAAAATTAGGTCTAGATGAGAAGACATGTATCACTTTGTTGACGGCAAGAATATGGTAGGATGAACAATACGTGGGATTTCCAGTACAGGATGATGAAGAATTGGAAATGGTGATTGAAGAATTTTTGAAGCACACAAGGAAGAATTTTTTAGAGTTGTATGTGGATTGTACCATTGTAGAGGATGTTGTTTTACCCAGGAGGTCAGTCGCTTGTAATTCAGCACATATTGCATCTTCATATGGTGCTGTAGGTGCAAATATGTCTGAGGAAGATTCACATGACCCAACTTGGGTTATGGATGACGATGAAGATGATGACGATGATGAAAACATCGCAATGGAAGATCGTCTTCTTCAGGAGAATGCCAGTGCGTCCGATAATGATGAAGATTCTGGTGTGCATGCGAGTGCATTCCAACAACACACTGACGTGGGGTCGTGTTATTTGCGGAACCATCCGGACGTTGGACCAACACAATCAGAACAACCTGTTGAAGGTATGTTACATGACTTATATCAATGATGAAGTCGTACAATATTTTCTCATCTGTATATTATAGTATTTTAGTTTGCAAACCGATGTTTATTCAATTGTGTTGTGTTTAAAGGCGGTGCAGTTATTCCTTTTTGGAACGGAATTCCACATTACACATATATTGATTGGAATCACCCAATCGAAGAAGAATCTTTTACCGGTTCTGCTTCAGGTTCTGCTTCAGGTTCTGGTTCAGTGCAAGGTCCCTGGCAATTAGGAGACGATTTGTTTGTTCAACAGGAATTTCCATCCAAAGAGGAGGCACAAATTGCAATTAAGCGAAACCTAATGAGGGAGCATCAAGAAACATTTGTGGTTGAGAGCAAGCCTGACAGGTTTGCCATGAAGTGTGTTGCTCACAACGATGGTTGCCCTTGGAGGGTTAGGGTGCATAAACCAATGTACGGTGAAAAGTGGGTGGTTTCCAGATGGGGTGGAAAACACAATTGTCTTAATGACCATATATCACAGGATCACAGACAATTTGATGTTGATGTTATTGCTTCACTTGTAGTGGGTATGAACTTAAAATTTTTGCTTTATGTGTGAAATATTAATTTGTGTTAAGGTTTGTTGTTAATGTGAATGTTACAATTTCATTTCAGGAATGGTTAAGGAGGAACCGGGCATGTCAATTGCATTAGTTCAGGAGAGGATCACCAATAGCTATGGATTTCAAGTTTCATATTATAAGACATGGTATGCAAAACAGAGAGCAATAGCAATGATTTATGGAGATTGGGAAGAATCTTATGCATTTTTGCCGAGGTGGTGCAACTACATGTTTCATTTTTCACCAGGTTCTTTTTTTGATATTCAAACCAATGCTTATTATGTGGCACATCGACTGGTACGAGGTAAGCGTGTGTCTCAGCGGATGTTTTGGACTTTTAGACAGTGTTGCGAGGCTTTTAAATTTTGCAAACACGTCATTCAAATTGATGGGACTCACTTATATGGCAAGTATAAAGGAAAATTGCTGATTGTCACGACTCAGGATAGGAATAATGAATGCCTGCCACTGGCATTTGCCATTGTTGAGGGGGAGACGTTGGAAGCTTGGGAATATTTTCTTGCTAACATTCGCTTGCACGTAACCCAAACACAAAATCTATGCCTCATTTCAGATCGGCACCGAAGCATTATATCTGCAGTACAAAATCATGCTGGTTGGCAACCACCTTTTGCGCATCACGTTTTTTGCCTTCGTCATATTGCCAGTAATTTCAATCAAAGATTCAAGAATGCAAAATTGAAGAAGAACCTCATGACTTTGGGTATGTTAAAAATTATTTTTAATTTATTAAGCTAACAAAAATGTGTTATTCAACTAATGTTAATGGTACTATAATTGTGCAGGTTATACTCCCTGTGTGCATGAAATTGACATAGCGTTTGAACGATTCCGTCAAACCAGTCCTGATGTTGCAGAATGGATTGATAGCATTCCTAAGGAAAAGTGGAGTCGTGCATATGATGTCGAGGGGAGAAGATATGGCCACATGACAACAAATTTGTCTGAATCAGTCAACAAGGTGTTCAAGGGAGCAAGGAACATGCCTATCACTGCTTTGGTCAAGCACACATACAATCGATTGGTTGAATATTTTGTGAGAAGGGGTCAGGCGGCTACTTCACAGCTTGAGCATTCACACCGACATTGTAAAAAAGTCGTTGATGCTTTGAGGCATAATGTGACCGTTGCTACAGGGCATAATGTACGCACATATAACATTCAACAAACGTCATTTCAGGTGGACGATGGCTGGGAAAGGTCATATTCAGTAAACCTAACTGAGCGTTTTTGTCAGTGTGGGAAGTTTAAGGCATTCAAATACCCTTGTAGCCACGCCGCAGCTGCTGCTTTATATATCCGTCAGAATCCTTTGCAATATGTGGTTGATGTGTTCCTAGTAACCAACTTGGTTGAGGCTTATTCCTTACCTTGGCAGCCAATTGGTAATGAACTTGTTATTCCCCCCAGTGAAGATCCAGTTATCATACCTGACAGCGAAATGTTGCGTGCAAGAGGTCGTCCAAGGTCCACTAGAATACATAACGAGATGGACGAAGTCGAAACATCTCAGAGAGTTCTTAAATGTGGTCTGTGCAAGCAAGTTGGACATAATCGTAGAGGTTGTCCTACTCGGGGTGGTGTTGCATGATTTTGTTATTATGTTTGCTTCATTAGTGGTTTGTTAAATGTATTTGATTTATAAAAACGTTGTGTTACACGTATGACGATAATGTTTTGGTTGTGGTACACATCAATTTCATTTTTTAAATTATTTTCTATTTACCATGATTTATGTTACATGAAGACGCCTAACTATGGCGTGACTGAACACGCCTAACAAATTTGTTGTGACTGAACAGGCCTAACAAGGGCGTCGTTTAACACGCCTAACAAGGGCGTCACTGAACACGCCTAACAATGGCGTCATTGAACACGCCTAAGTAGGGCATCACTGGACACGCCTAAGAATTCTTTAGGCGTGACTGGACACGCCCAAATTGGGCGCGATTAACCACTATATAAGGTACACGGTCAAACACAACATACCTCGCCCCGCAAAATTGAATTTGCATACGATGGCATTCTTAGGAGAAACCAGCAGTCAGAACATTGGTAACTCCAAATTAGCATTCATTTTTCCAAATGGATCAACGAAGCATGTCAAAACAGGTGTTTGTTTCCAATGTGCTACTCCAGTACCAATGCGAGTTCCTAATGACTGTTCGTTTCAGACACTGAAGAGTAGGATGCACCACACCCTTCTACTAACCGATGATCGTTTTGTTGATAAAATCTACTATCGACAATCATCCGTACATGCAGGTCAACACTATTTTTTTCATTCTATGGCACTCATAAATGATGATGATGTTTGCAGGATGTTAAGGTGCAATGATCAAATGTCAAGTGCTGGCCATAGAAATATTATGCACAATAAGTAGAACACCCGATGGTATAATCAACCTACTTCAATCCACCATCGTCCCCACACATGATGCAATGCTATATTACAACGGAAGGTGGAACAGACCACGAACAGGCGATTTTCTGGGTTATGCCTTTACTGGAACAAACCCAATACGGTTTGAAATTCCGTCTAGATGCACCATTGAAACACTAAAGGCCGTCATCAAGCAAGTTGCGCCTGTTGGGGTTCCCCCTAATGGAATTCACATGTCACAGGTGGTAAGAAGATTGTTTTTTCGTCGTCTAGCACATGCACAATATTCAGAGACCACAATCGAGTATGACATAAAAGAGTTGATAAGCGATGAAGACGTGTTGAAGATGCTAGTGGAATCCAACTACTGGAAACGTGTTTGTCCAATTGAGATTTTAGCTATTTTTAACAAACCAGATATGCAGATGGAATAACACATGTACGCCGAAGATATTGTTTTTAATTATCGTTGTTATTAAAAATGTGTATTCCCCTTCATTTTTTACTTAAGTAGTTTTTACTGTTGTTTGGCCAAAATTTGTGTCTGTTATGATTTCGTGTTATTGACTGCATCTGTAGTTGATAGTGTTTGCGGGGTTAACGTCTTTAAATAATAGTTAGACCGAGCATGGTTAACATAAATGTTACAAACAAAATGTAAGTTACCAAATACAGTCGATTACAAAACAACAAAACAAATAAAAAACCCTAACAGTGACTAAAACTAAGACGGTGATGGCCACTGCAAATGACGCGCTTGACGATCAGGTTGCCTTCGTCTTCGGGGTCGTTGAGAACTTCGTGGCTCCGATGGGGCTGGCTGAGACGGGCCTGCCTCAGAAGGGCCTGCTGCATACGTCTGCACATAGGGAAATGGACATGGAGTGCCTTGGTCTGCATATACCGGCATAGGATGCTCAACAGCTGCGGTGCCTAATGGTCGATGTGAAGTCCAAACCCCTAAACCTGATCTACTGCAATCCAACTCAGAGATCATGTCGTCGATGTTCGAATTACTCCAGTCGGATCCAAAATGACCAGTACTGAACCCAACATCTAAGGCATGGGTCTGGGGGTCGGTCGGTGGAGACATATGTGCTTCAGTACTGAATTCGGCGTAGTCCATGCCCCCTTGCCCCCGCTGCCCCCCTGCTCAGCAGCCTCGTAATAGATGGGCTGAGACCCATATGTTGAATCCATAACTGGAGGCCTATAGTAACCCTCGGTGCGCGGCCTGGGACGAACAATGGGCTCAGGAATCTGCTGCATCGATCTCCGTCGACGCTCTAGTCCACGTCCCTCTTTTCTTCGACGTCCAAATGCAACAGATAGTTATGCGTCCTGCTGAAGCTGGGATTTTGGAGCATGTGGTCCTGCCTCCTCCACGCGACAAGTCTTAGTGAAGACAAACATTAAGCGACCGACCTCTTCATTCGTCCAATCGAAGTCGAAGGCCGCCCTATTGGGGCTACTAGTCCCGAAATACAACGCCTCTAGCCCATCAACCTATAATTAAAAATATATAAACATCAGTATGAAATATGTCATCTATCATAATTAATTTAAATACACAAATAACAATGTGAACAAAACTTACACCACGACCCGTCTTCGCACCCTTCTTCGTGATGAACCACTTCCCATTTTCCCTGTACCAAACCATGTACTCATGGTGTGGTGACATCAACCCCTGAAGCAAGGGAGGAAGGTCAATATACTGGTCCCTAACCTCCTAGCGCATAATAAACGGTCTCAGCTTACGAGCCCAGTTATCTTCTCGTTTACCGCGCAGCGAAAGGTCATGCACACCCTTCAACTTCCTGGGAGCACGTGGGATTGGCTGATCCCTCCCGAATTGGCGCATGCATCTATCCGGCTGGGAATATTCAATTGTGTGGAAGCATATAATAGAAGTGATTGTCATCCACAACAGTCGTTGATGCTCAGATGCACCAAGATAGTCGTAGTCTCCATATGGTTGTCATACGACCTGCACAAAAGAAAATCACGATTCATTATGTAACAACATGTTCCACGAATGCAAACGTCGAATTACTGATTATCACGATATGTACCTCGTGTCGAGTGAAGGAATCCAATGCCATCCTATACAACACTAGCTCGTGGGGTTTAAACCGACCTAAAGCGTTAAACCTAATTTCAAAATAAATAACATTAGTATACTATAGGACATAATTGTAAAAATTGTTAACAAAATCAAAAAATAGTCAAACATACCGATGTCCGAAATGCTACTCCGCCTGAGTAGGCAGCGGAATAGCTGGAGTAATGGGTGGGAATCTAAGCCACGCCCACACCTGAAGCAACATATGACATCCACCAATGTCACTTCTGCCTGGATCTGTACACTCGCACATTTGTCTAAACAAATGTGCAAGGACCGCAGAGCCCCAACTGTATCCACCGATGTCCGAGAATTCCCCAGCAAGCAACAACATATAACGTGCTACGATCACGCTACCTCCAGATTGGTCGCACAACAGCCATGATCTAATAAGCCGTGTAATGTGGGCCTTTGTAAACTGCGTCACGTGAACCGATTCAGGAACCACCTCACCCTAATGCGCAAAATGTCTATCAAAGAAAGACAGGTGCAAATATCCACCTCTCAACTCGGTGTCTGTTGGATATTTGTTGAACCCTTTATGCATAAAAAGATTTATAAAGTTTTGATGATAACAAATAATGAATGTCATATTATTAGATTAATTGCACTAATAATAATTATTTGATATTTTGAAGTTACTGATATTTTGGATTCGATATTTTGAAGTTATTGATATTTTGGATTTATGAAGATCAGCATAATTGATGAGATTATTTGAAGAATCCTGAAGATTGATATCATTCAAGATGACATGGAATTAAGAAGATTTGTTTCTATTTATTTTTTCGATTTTATGTAAGGAGATGAGAAGATTGATCTTGCCAAGATATTTATCTTTAAGATTGCATTCAAAGATAAGATAAGATAAAAATATTTTTAATATTGCATTCAAAAATAGGATATAATATCTTTAAGATTGCATTGCATATAAGATAAAATATCTTTAAGTTAAGATAGAATATCTTTCAGGATTTCATTGAATAAAATCATATCTTTAAATTAGTATAAATAGAAACATAGTTCTGTGTTTAGAGTATGCATTCCATTCCAAATAATATTAGAATTTTACAGAGTATATGTTTGCATCATTGAGAGAGTTGTTGTGAGATCATATAGAAGTGTTTGGCAAGTCTGATTCTTCAACTCTCCATCAGGATTTAAAGGTACCTATTTGCTTAAGGAATAGAAGCGTAAAGGTAACTATTTTATTTGTAATCTTCTTCTTGACTTTGGAAGAGGTCGCAACTGGGAAACTAAGATACCAGTTCTGTCTCTGTTCTTGGTGAATTGAGACGTGCAACTTTTGGCTGGGAAATTAGGATACCAGTCTGACTGGGAAACAAGGATACCAGTCTGTCTCTATTCTTGGTGAATTAAGACGAGAGCTTTTTGCTGGGAAACAAGGATACCAGCTGGGATAATTGTTGTGTAAGGGTAGACTAGGAAACTAGGATACTAGGATACTAGGAACTCTTGTACACAAAATTATCATAGTGGAGTTGTCCATTGGATTGATTATCCAATTTGGACGTCGTGGTTTTTTACCCAATTGAGTTTTCCACGTTAAAATTGATTATGTTCTCTTTATCTCTTATCTCTAGATTATTGCTTTGAGTTTGATTTTAAATTGTGAATTATTTTATAAAACTCAATTCACCCCCCCTCTTGAGTTCATCTGGGAACAACAGTGTCCTCCTCAGGTTCATGACCAAAAACGTCCTCAATGACGGTCGCCCAATCAGCTACCGTCAATCCAGTAACGACATTGCCCTCCGTGGGCAATCCCAAAATACCAGCCACGTCTTCCAACGTGATGGTCATCTCTCCCTGTGGCATGTGGAAGGTGTGAGTCTCTGGCCTGCATCGTTCAACCAGAGCACTAATAAGCCCAGCATCCATCTAAAAAAAGTATTAATTAATTAACAAGCACATTTATGAAATTAATAAGTCTTTACTCATTTCATAGTTGCATACCTGAATATGTCGCATGCGTGCGACATGAAGAAACCCAACGTCGCGCAACATATCACAAACGACATCAGGTATATCGTCGGGATCTGGTCCCCCCGTCACCTTACCACGTCGAGTCTTCAATACTCGAGCTGTGCCCTCGTTCCACACAACTTGTGAAACGTGGGTGCGCTGAGTACGCCTACGCAAAGCGCCCCACTTGTATGGGGTAGGGACAACATAGGCTGTCAGATCCATAGGCTCACCCTCATGATCGGATGCAGATCTCGACGAATCATCAGAAGATGAATCAACCATCTAATTAGTATCTTTAAATACAAAAAATTTAAAACCATGTTAAACAAAATATGTACGATTCACAAATCATTCAAACAAAATTTTCTTATATAACAAAAACGTTAAACCATAAACCTTAACACAAACACACTGTGCCTACCAAAACTTAAACCCTAAACCGTAAACCTCGAATGCATTGCTGCGACGTTTTTCTTTCGGGTTTCCACTTGTGCATTAACCTGAACCCCCCAAACCCTAAAAGCAACAACCTCTACATACATTGTTTCCACTTGTGTCAAGTCCATCATCATATACACAGAGGAGAAGCAAAACAGAACAACAAAGAAAAAGTGTGCACATGTCTTTCTCCCATTCACCTTATTCATCAGATCATGCTCATAATCCTCAGAGGAACCCTTTAATCCCCCGAAACTGCCCTGAACTACTTCGCAAACAAATGCATCAAAGCACTTGTTACAACTGTGATCAGTGATGACGTTGTGGCCATCACTTTTGGGAAATCAAATCACGCTATGGCAAGGACTACTATGTCTGCCCCATCAACCTAACCACCATCAATAGTAAATCATTAACCATAAACCCTAACACCTTCTACTCATGCCCACCAAAACCATAAACCCTAAACCCTACCCACTACAACCATGGACCGCCAATCCTAAACCCTATACCCAAAATCCAAACCATTTAACCCTAAACCCTAACCATAAACCCTAAATCTGTAATCGATGCCCTAAACCTTAATCACAACATAAGCACTAAACCCTACACCGGAATCCATAAACCCTAAACCCTACATCTGTAACCTAAGCCCTAAACCCTAAATCTGTACCCCAAGCCCTAAACCCTAATCACAACATAAACCCTAAACCTAAACCGGAATCGATAAACCTTACATATGTACCCCAAGCCCTAAATCCTAATCACAACATAAGCCCTAAACCTAAACCGGAATCGATAAACTATCTGTACCCCAAGCCCTAAACCCTAATCACAACATAAACCCTAAACCTAAACCGGAATCGCTAAACCCTACATCTGTACCCCAAGCCCTAAATCCTAATCACAACATAAGCCCTAAACCTAAACCGGAATCGATAAACCCTACATCTATACCCCAAGCCCTAAACCCTAATCACAACATAAACCATAAACCTAAATCGGAATCGATAAACCCTAAATATGTACCCCAAGCCCTAAACCCTAAT
>PYAF01003332.1:174848-190528 GCA_007407185.1 Glycine tomentella | reverse complement strand
ACCCTAATCACAACATAAACCCTAAACCTAAATCGGAATCGATAAACCCTACATCTGTACCCCAAGCCCTAAACCCTAATCACAACATAAACCCTAAACCTAAACCGGAATCGCTAAACCCTACATCTGTACCCCACGCCCTAAACCCTAATCACAACATAAGC
This sequence comes from Glycine tomentella, assembly GCA_007407185.1. Classification (NCBI taxonomy): domain Eukaryota; kingdom Viridiplantae; phylum Streptophyta; class Magnoliopsida; order Fabales; family Fabaceae; genus Glycine; species Glycine tomentella. The sequence goes on along the minus strand of PYAF01003332.1, from coordinate 190,364 downwards.
CCTAAACCTAAACCGGAATCGATAAACCCTACATCTGTACCCCAAGCCCTAAACCCTAATCACAACATAAACCCTAAACCTAAACCGGAATCGATAAACCCTACATCTGTACCCCAAGCCCTAAATCCTAATCACAACATAAGCACTAAACCTAAACCGGGATCGATAAACCCTAAATCTGTACCCCAAGCCCTAAACCCTAATCACAACATAAACCCTAAACCTAAACCGGAATCGATAAACCCTAAATCTGTACCCCAAGCCCTGAACCCTAATCACAACACATTAAACCAAGCCATCAAGCACATTAAACCTAACATCAATGTCGCTAACAAGTTCATATGATCCTAACAATTTTCTAATAAAAAAATATAACAGATTAAGTAACATGCACAATTGTTAAATCGACTTACTTGTCGGCAGGGTTTCGCTTTCGGCAGGGCTTCGGTTCAGAGAAAATCCACTCCTAAGCTCTAGAGAGAAGTCAGACCAATTTTTAGAGAAAAGGTGGAATGGTAAAAAGTGAATTTTTTTGGGGGTATATATAGGCAAAAGGTGACCCAAAACCGCCTGGCTTGGGCGTGTTGCAACACGCCTGGCTTGGGCGTGTTACAACACGCCTGGCTTGGGCGTGTTACAACACGCCTAGCCTGGGCATGTTTGGGTACACCAATTGCCCAAATATTTCCCCGGCTGCACCATTTCTCAATTTTTTTTTATTTAAATGTATTATTTTTAATTTTTTGCCCGCGATTTTGGAAGGCTTGCACTACAAGGTTAGAGTCACATTCCAACCACAACTTTGATCCACCTTTTGTCATTTGCGATTTCAATTGTTGTAATAGCTGCCATGATTTCAGCAAACAAGGCATGCTTGATGCTTATACTAAAAGCAAAACAACCCATCATCCCAGCTAGATGGTTTCTGAAAATTGCCCCACATCCTGTCATGCCCGGAGATCCTTTGGACACTCCGTTCGTATTGCACTTAACCGACTCCCTAAGAGGGGGATGCCAAATTACCTGCTCAATTTGCGGAGCTTTTCTAGGATGGCAGACCACCCGAAACTCTTTCAACCTGTTAAACTCATCAATTGATGGGAACATGGAGTTCTTCAAAAGGTCACCAACAAGCTTGACATTTGAAGAAATGGAGATTTCAACCTTCTGGAAAGAAGCTGTTTCATTATGGAAGCGACTCTTATTACAGCTTTCCCAAATAAACCAAACCACATAAGCAATAGCTGGAGTGCTGGACACAAAACTGATTTTTTTTGCATCTCTCTCTCTCTCTCTCAAAATCAACCACTCTCTTTACTTTTTTATTTTTAAAACCGTGCATAAGCATGGGTCCCATGCTAGTCATATTAAAAATGTTTTTGAGCATTGTTAATCTTCTCTTGAAGGAAAAGGTCATTTTTAAAAATCTTGCATTGTAGGAATTTGAAAATAAGTCCACAACATCTGTTTCAACCATTTTATGGCTATCTTTCATAAGCAATTTAAGTAACTTTCTAACTCTTTTTTTTTTACTTAACTAAAAGTTTGTTTGATAAATAATTTTTTTAATAGCTTTTAATAGTTTTTTTTGAATTTTTTTTTAGCCAACCATTGATTCATCAAATTTCTAAATTAGGTATTATTTATATGATATGACATGTGTAGGGTGGAAGTAGGCCAAACCATTCATCATAAGCCTATGGTCTAACTTGTTTAAGGTCTGACTTAGCTTAAACCTTTTTTTTTTTAATTTTAAAAAAGCCTTTTTAGTTAAATAAGTTCTGCCATAAATATTTAAAAAAGTCTATTAAACCTCATAGGCCGACTTACTTAGAAAATATATTTTTTAATAAAAACATTATTATTAATATGATATACTCCTGTACTATTATAATTATTTTGATGGAGTTACAATTTTATTTTAGTTATTTGATGATTTAAATCATTTTAATATTTAAAATAAGTTAATTCCTATAAACACAAATGGGTAACAAGAACATAAGCTTTTTTCTTTTGGGTGAGACTTAAAAGGCTTTGGTACCTTGTCATGAGTAATGTTTATAGCCAAGTTTTGGTCACATCTTGTGTATAAATTTGTCTTATTATTTTTAATGAAAATATTTGACTTTGTTAAAGAAGACAAAAAAGTAAATACGAATGCAGCACTCTCAAATTTTTGTAACATAAAAATAATATATAAGTAGTTGTTTCACACTTTAATATTTCAATGCATAATAATTTTATTATCATACAATAATTTTTTATGCTTTTTAATATGAAACAATTCTTTAAATAGGTTGATGGTTCAAATCGAGCTCATAAAAAGGTTAGGCCTAGGCCTAAGAAATAGGTTCGTGATGATTGATGAGTAACAAGTTGAGGTTTGGGTTATAAAAATATAAAGTAGGTTAGGATTAGGTAGGGCATAACCTGAGCAACCAATTTCCACCCCTAACATGTGTTAATTGTGTATTAAAAAATAATACATAACTTTAATAATAAAATATCACTTAACCAAAAGTCAACAACTAATAGGTTGAGATAGTGAAATCTATTTAAGGAATTAATTTCTCTCAAGAGAAATTCTTTCATACATATGAATAAAAAATCAAACATATGATCATATGTTTCAGGATCAAAGTTATCTATCAATTGTACTACACCATATTAGTGAAAACATATAATATTCAATAAAAATATAAAGAGACTAATAATACATTCTTAAAATAGTCCTCTTATCATAATATCATAACATAATTGATGATTGATGTTGATATAAATGATAGATGAAGCCTATTCTCAAAATGCATGTGTAATTTCTTATATCTCCTAAAATTTCAATTGAAATTCATAAAAAATATTTTTAGTTGCAACGTAAGATATAAGGATCTAGGAGTGATTATACATATTGGTATGAATTGTTTAATGTCCAACATCAAAAACATACATTTTATATGGGTCGAGTAAGTTCGATATGTGAAATAAATGATCTTTTTTTAAGATATGTGTTTGGCCCGCAAAAGTTCATGGATGAATGGTCGGTTCATAGACCCAAATGATGATTTGAATGTTTGTATGATAGAAAAATATTTTTAAAAAAGTGAAAATATATAAAATTAGAAAAAATTGACAACATTTTAAACATAAGACATTAACAATAACCACTTAAATTAAAAGATTTTAAAATTTTAACATAACAAGCTAATAATCCTTACACATTGAATTTAGACGGGTTACTTAGCTATATGCCATTTCACGGACATAGCCCACTCTAAATCCGCAAGCTTAACTAGCCAAACTCAGAAAATTGATGTAAATATGCAAATTTTAAAAAATGAGACTCATTATTCGCGAAGTTCGCTGGCTTAATTGACCCATCCCTCGTGGATCTATCTAGCCAATGGCAAATTCGTTATTTCAGCGGGAACCCAGTGGCATTCCCGGTATTTCATTTACGCGAAACTGTTTTCTGCTGCTCCTTTTTTTGCTTAATCGAAGTTGGGGGATACAATCTTTAACGGAGAATATAATATAGGAGAGAGAAAAAAAGAGAGTATGTGGAAACTTCACCATGCTACGTCAATGGCGGTTAGGGTTTTCTGTTGATCCCCCAAAGCTCGATTCCCTTGCCATGATCGCTTTCTCCTCTCCCACTCTACTCGTCCTCCAAACCCTAATTTGAACCCCCACAATTCAGTGTCTCTGTTCTTTTTGTTTTTTTTGCTTTTGAAATTTTGAGTTGCTCCCTGCCATGGGCGCGCCGGAGAAATCGCAGACCAACACCAATTCGATGCAGGCAAGTGTGCTCTAAGTGTAATTGGAAGCTTCTACGCTTTGTCGTTGATTTTAGTGGATGCAATTGGTTTTGTTTTGCTATTCGTTGTGTTAAAGTTCGAAGTTCGATTTGTTTTATTGGTGAATTGGTGAATGTATCAGTAAGTGTTAGTGCTTGTGCATTTAGTTTGAGTGTTGGACTGTGTATCACTATCCTTAGCTACACTCAGTTAGTGTTAATGTTATGCTTTGTGCAATCCTTTTACTTGGTTGATATTTTTAGAATCATGAGGTGAAGAAGTGGAGGATAGTGTGCTTGCTTGAATATGCATTTAATGTTGTATCTCGTTGATGTGATGAACTAATAATTATTTTGATTCCATTTTTTTTTTTTTAATTTTAGAAAGAGTTTAATTTTTGATGTTTTTTACAATATCCAATGGATGATATGTCGAGAGATAATTAAAAAGTTTGATTTGCTAAATAATGGTTGTGAAAGTCAAATCTTTTTAACAATTTGTGCTTGGATTTGGATGATTAGTTGAGAAGAGGTTTGCTACCGAGTGATGGAGCACTGCCTAAGGGAATAAAAATAGGAAGTGTCAAAGAAAATGCAAAGCAGTTATCGGACTGGGAATGCAATATTTAATATGTTCATATCTAAATAATTATAAAAAATTAATTATAGTAGATGCTCTTAAACTTGTGTCGTTGTGCTTTTAGGGCTCTATTGATAATGTTAAGGAGTTATACAATGACAGTGTATCAAAATTAAATTCTTCTAAAAGCTTGAACTGAATGGTGAAGATTATTCATCCACGCGGAGGTGATTGGGGGTTGTAGTTATGATTTATGAGACAATAATTTGGTATTCCCCCCGCCCTTCGACCTGCGCGCTTGCCCACGATGTTATTGTCAGGATGCAATGCACTAGTTCCAATCAATTATTTTTATCATCTTTTCATGCAGTTACATTTAGTGCTTGCTAAAAGTACCTGGTTTCTTCCTTGATAGTGAAATGTGCGTCCCTTTTTTTATTTTTTTTCCCAGTTAAATTAAGAATTACATTTAAGCACAAAAGGGTATGAGTTGTTTATTTACTCTCTTAAACTTTTTGGCATTTATTTCTTCTGTATGCTACTTGTGCTTTATTTATTGCCCCGGTATTTCCTTTTGGGAATCAAATTCTACTTTTTGCATGTAATGATGTGGAGTGGCATGAATTGTAATATGGACATATACCACATCAAGATTGGAATTGTTCTAGCCCTTACTCAGTTTTGTTAGTTTTTTCTCTAGTCATTAGTGAAGTAAGAACTCATCGCAATTAAAAAAATGCTTATTCTATTATCATATCCAGTTTTTTCTAAATGATAGAATAAGATGGCTCTGAATAAATGCTTTACTCTGGATTTCAGTGATTCAGTCATACAAAATTGCTATTTTCACAGCAAGTAGCAGTTGGGCTACCCCGAGCTTGCTGATTGAATATAGTTTCTGTATTTCTTTGTTACTTTTCAATTCTGATTTAATACAATATATTCATTTGGAAAAAGTTGCAAGGAATGTGTCTTCAATCTTGATATCTCATGTGGTTAAGATGTTTATATGACTTATTACTTAGTCTTTCTTCTTATTGGATTTCAGCGTGTCAAGGTCTACCGTATGAGTGATGACGGGAAATGGGATGACCAGGGCACTGGGCATGTCACTGTTGATTATTTGGAGGTTTGTACACTGTTTTGGTAAAGCTTTCATTTGCAACCAGCATTTATATTACATATGTGAGCACTTCTGTTTGGGGACATTGTATGCTCGAATTCTCCTTGGCGTTTACCCATGTACATTAATGCTGGTTATCAGGTTATGTGTATGGTCAGAGGCTTTTACCTTTGCATTTTAAGACAATAATAATTTATGAGATGTAATCTCCTCAAGGATTGGTGATGCTGATCAGGATTAATGTCTTACCATGTCTGATAACAATAACATTATATCTTCCCTGTCCTAGAGTATAAGGATGTTATTTAGAGTTAACAACACAAAATGATTCTAATATTCAACAGAAATAGGTGGTTGATTTGTCTTGATTTTTGTATTTACAAGGAATGAAAAATCATAATATCTTATAATGCAGAGATTGGAAGAGCTGGGTTTATTTGTTTTTGATGAAGAAGACAATGAAAACATACTTTCGCATCGCATCTCTCCTGATGATATTTATAGGAAACAAGAAGGTAATCGGTAGCATTTTATACTCTTAATATTGACTAGTCAACTATTTGTCCTTGAAGCATATCAGGGATCATTTTGTTTCAGTTTAATGGTAGAGACTATTTTGTCATGCAGGTTCAATTATTTCATGGAGAGATCCAGAATATGCTGCAGAACTGGCTCTTAGCTTTCAAGAACCTGGCGGTTGCTCTTACATATGGTAGCAAATAACTGTTAAATTTTAATTACTTCACATCCTTCTCTTGGTTTTCTTCTCTTTGCTATGGAATTGATCTTAATTCCTATGCTTGTTTTGTTCAGGGACAATATTTGCAATGTGCAAAGGAGTATGCATTTTAATACTTTAAATAGTAAGTAATTCAAAATATGAATGTTATTATTCCCTCTGTACTGGAGATTGTTTACATTCGTTATCTATTAAATATATTTTAATACTTTTTTATTTATTATTATTTCAATGTGAGTTGTTTTTTGCTTCTCTACAATTATAATATATTTTTGGTTTACTGAATTATTTATATACCATCTCATGTGCTGATTATTAATGTTAATTAATTACTGCTTTAGCATGGAAATGCCCTATGGTGCTATACATAGAATTCCTTCTTGAATTGAAGTGGATCTATTACTCCTACTTATTAAGGCGTAAAATACCTATGATATGACTGTATTGGTGCTAGTCTCCTAGAGCTCTGAGTAGTGAGTTCATGTAATGTAACCATTGTTTTGGGTGTAGATTTCAGTGTGTGTATAACTGTATATATTCTGGCTTTTGTGAGAAACTGTCTTGTTTTAGTTTTTGTATAAATGACTATTTGGATAAATTTGTACCAATGTCAGTGTTGCTGTGTTAAATGTCAAACTTTTATCTGAATTTGGACTTATAACAGGGTAAAGACTAAAAAGGAGGGGAAAATGGTTATATTGCAGAATTATTTTGTTTGGTGCTTTATGGACTTTAGTCTAACTATTTGTTGTGTATTTCAGGTGAGGCATTTCACAGTGTAAACAGTGAGTCAAAGGAGTTGCCCGCTGTTGAATTGTCAACGCTTCCTTTGATTCTTAAGGTTTGGGCATATTCCTTAATCCTCAATTATTTTATTTCTACCTTTTATCTTTTATTTATTGTTTGTAATTTATCATTTTCACATGTTCTTCCAAATTTCTCTTTATTTGAAATCTAATTTTATGCAGATTAACTGTGGCTATTGTTGACTTTTTCTTTTAATCTTCACAAATATAAGAGATCAGTTTATGTAGTTACAGTATAAGAGGCTTACAAGAGAAGATAACTAACTCCACTGATGTCGCAGAAGCCAAACAGCTTACAGAGACTAATTTAACTTAAGTAACTGTGCTGATGTGGAAGATAGCCAAGCATCTTACAAACAAATGAGAAGTTCTCTATTACTCTATTAGCACCCCTAATTAGAACTTCAGCAGAACATCACAGAGAAGCTAAGTGAACTACTCAATCCTAGATGAACTATGAAGGCTTCACTTGAATAGGGAAAATTCTAGCTTTTCTTCCCAACCATGTACACCAAGCAAATACAAAGAATGTTGCCAAAGTCTTTTGGCATCTTATTGGTTTCAAAACCACTAAATCTAACACAGGAACCTCTGGAGATCCTTGAGGCAAATCTAGTCTTCACCAATCTGCTCATTACACAATAATCAGGAGACAAAGTTGTAAGATTATTTGAATTTAAAGTAAATCATTGGTGTTAATTTGGATTAGTACAACAATTCAAACAAGAGATTTAGCCTTTGATGGAGTAATTAATTTCCAAATTGGTTTATCAGAAAGGAAAAAATCGTTGTTGGGAGATGAAGTGAGAGACTGGAAATAAGATTTGCTTGAAAATAACCTGAGGTGTCAAATGACCAGATCCTCTGGTCTGGATTTGATGAGATATGGGTAAAACTCAACAAGTATAATCTAATCATACATTTCTAAGAAATGAAAATTCGAAGAAACAGTAGAATCAGATAAAGAGTAAAGCTGAACTATAGGAGCATTTTGCACATTGGAGAGATAAATAAGTCTACAAAACGGCTGAGGAACATTTAAAGGTTCCCCTATAATTTAATATGGGAACCATCACCTAAACCCAAGGAAAGATCTAAAACAAGCATGATCTTAAGAAATGAGTTTCATGGGGCTTGCATGCATTGCTTTATCCACTGAATTGGCATCCCACTCATTAGAATGCAAACCTTACTTTTGGTAGCTTGACAGCTATATTAGACAAGGTGAGAAGAAGAGAGAACTGAGATATTATTTCAGATTGAAAAAGTTAGTTAGAGTTTGTTACACAGGAGGTATTTATAGACCTTCTGAACTAGCTATAACAGAATCTGAACTAACTAACAGAATCTAACAACTAACAGCTTTACACAGAGGGATACAGTTAGTAACAACCAACTGACTATCAAGTTATCAATAGCGGCGCTATTGCGCGCAATATCGGAATAGCAGTGCGGTGCGGTGGCCGATCGCCACAGACCGCATCGCGACAGAGCATATGAGAAAGCGGCGGTAGCGGCTGCTATAGTGGGTGCGGTGCGGCGGAAAAAGCGGTGCGGTGCGACGCTATCGCTCTCACGAGGCTCACGCTCGCGTTCGGATTGGGCTTTCTTCAACCGCTTGGTTCGCGGAGATGGAGAGCGCGAGCGAGAGAGAGAATCCTGCGAACCGGGCCTAACCGTTGTGGCTGTACTGCGGCCGGAATGCTCGTGCTTGTCTCGCGACGGCGGAGAGACGCTGCTGCGGTGGCGACGAGAGGAGGGAGAGTGGCTGCTGGAAGAGTATTTCTTACTCTATAAAAAAGAAAACGAAATACTTTTATTTATTTTTTTATTGCTTTTCTCTCTCTCACACTCACTACTCCTGTACTTTTATTTATTTTTTATTGCTTTTGTTTTCTTTCTCAAGTTTTCTTTTCTGGCACCACCGTGGACTTGCTTGTCTCTCTCACTCACTATACCTTAGTGCTCTTTGCTTTACTTTTAAAATCTTTTTTATTGCTTTTGTTTCTTTCTTTATGCTCTTTGCTGGAAGAGTCTTCAATTCTATTTTTATTTTATGTTATGCTCATAACCATACATATTATTATTCTTATTATATACATATATATATATATATATATATGTTTCAGAATATATTTACTTATATACTTTGCAGTAGTGGTGTAGCGCTACCCGCTATAGCGCTATAGCATTTTTTAGGGGTGGCCGCTACGTGCCGCTATCCGAGATTAATAAGTAAAACAGAAAGATGCTGTTAGCAAAACCTAACAGCCCTTACGGACATACCACAGAACTGTTTACACAGTTATATAATATCATACTCTAATATCCCCCCTCAAACTCAAGGGGAAGAGTTTTCAGAAGAAACACTCTTCACATTGAGTTTGCCCTTGAGAACTTCAAATCTTGCTGAAGAAAGAGGCTTGGTCAGTACATCTGTCCACTGATCCAGAGCTGGAATATGCACAATTGAAAGCTGCCTGGCCAGAATTTTTTCCCTAACGAAAAGGACATCAATTTCCATGTGATTTGCAAGAATGTGGAACACAGGATTGTGAGCAATTGATACAGCACTTTGATTGTCACAAAAGATAACAGGAGTAGTAAATGGTACTTGCAATTCTGTAAGAAGAGCATGAATCCAAGTTAGCTCAGTAGAAGTCTGAGCTAGACTCTGATATTCAGCTTCAGTACTTGACCTGGCCGTGACTTTTTGTTTGTGAGACCACCAAGAAATTAAATTTGGACCAAGGAAGATAGCAGCCCCTGGGGTGGAACGCCTGTCATCCACATCAGACGCTGAGTCTGCATCACAGAATGCACGAAGGACCAAGGGCTGAGTAACAAGAGCAGCCTGAAAAAATAACCCATGGCTTAAGGTACCTTAAAATCCTTTTAACCACTGCCCAGTGAGAATCTAAGGTGCAGCCACGAACTGACAAACTTTGTTGACAACAAAAATGATTTCAGGTCGAGTGAGAGTAGCATACTGCAAGGCACCAACCACGGATCTGAACAGAGTTGGAGAATGAAAAGCATCAACACCATGTTTAGATAGTTTGCAATTAGACACCATTGGAGAAGAGATAGAGTGAGCCTCAGCTATGTGGGTTTTGTGTAGTAAATCACGAATATACTTGCTTTGAGTCATAAGTACAAAATTATTGGGTAGGCATTTAATCTCTAACCCCAGGAAATAATCCAATTGACCAAGTTGCTTAAGAGAAAAAACTCTGTTCAGTTTAGTTGTGAGCTGCTGAATGAGAGAGGTAGAACTCCTAGTGATGATGATATCATCCACATAAAGTAAAAGATAGACAACATGTACCTGCTGATTGTAGATGAAAAGGGAAGAATCACATTTGCTTCCTACAAAACCAAACTGAAGTAGAGTGGACTTCATTGTATCAAACCACTGTCTTGGGGCTTGTTTCAAGCTATAGAGAGCTTTATTAAGCTTGCAGACCAAGGACTCATTTGCAGCTTCAAAACCAGAAGGCTGTGTCATAAACACAGATTCTTCAAGAAGCCCATTAAGGAAAGCATTATTCACATAAAGTTAAAATAACTTCCATCCATGTGATAGAGCAAGAGTGAGGATAATCCGAATTGTAACAGACTTAATTTCAGGGGAAAATGTTTCATGAAAATCAAAACCCTGGCCTTGAACTTCTTGATGGTACCATCAGCATTTTCCTTCACTCTAAACACCCACTTACAGCCAATAGCCTGTCTATTAGAAGATAAAGAAACCAAATCCCAAGTTTTATTTTTCAACAAAGCATCATACTCTTGTTGCATGGCAGCATACCAATCTGCATTATTCAGGGCCTGTTTCACAGATTTTGGTTCAGAATGAACAAGGAATAGTGAAGGGTGTAGTCTAGGATTATGAATTCCAGACTTGGACCTTGTTTGCATAGGATGGGTGTTAACATGAATAGAGTTTGGTGCTGGAACAGACTCAGAAGAGGGTTCAGTGACGACAACAATCTCTGAGGAAGGATGTGGAACAGAATCAGAGGAAGTAACTGGATGAGACACAGGAGAAGAAACAGTAGGTGAATTAACAGGAATAGGAGAAAATCCAGGAGGAACAAGAGGTACAGAAGGCGAGTGAGAGGGAGAAACCTGAGTGTGTAGAGGTGTTGACAGCACAGAAGGTGGAGACAAATTAGGAGTCAGATTATAATAGGAATCAAGATTTTTTACAGCATTAGATGAAGAGGGAAATAATGCAGAATAAGCAAACCTCAACTCATTAAACAAAACATCTTTTGAGATATAAATTCTGCCAGATGAAGACAAACATTTGTAACCTTTGTGAGAGGTGGAATACCCCAAAAACAAACATTCTTGAGATTGAAAATTAAGTTTATGTGCATGGTAAGGCTTCAGTAATGGAAAACAGGCACAACCAAAGGTTTTAAGGAATTTAAAATCAGGATCCTTATTAATAAGGGTAGTTAAAGGAATAGCAAAATTAAGGGAAGCAGTAGGGAGTCTAATAATTAAATAGACAGCAGTAGTAAAAGCATAGTCCCAAAACTTTGAAGGTAAAGAAGCATGATGCAACAATGTGAGTCCCAAATCAACAATATGGCGGTGTTTTCTTTCAACCACACCATTTTGATGATGAGTGTGAAGACAAATTAATCTGTGAGAGATGCCATAAGAGGCTAGAAGAGTGGAGAGGTCTGTATTCACCACCCCAATCGGATTGAACACTTTTGATTTTTGTATTAATTTGCAGTTCAACTAGAGATTTAAAAGCCTGAAATACAGAAGTAGTTCCATCTTTAGATTTGATAGGGAATATGTATTTGGAGAAAGCATCAATAAAGGATACATGTATTTGAACCCAGCATAGGAAGTTAAATGAGAGGGTCCCCACAAATCTGTAAAAATAAGTTCCAAAGGAGAATAGACAGAAGTGGAACTATGAGAGGGTAATCTGTGAGATTTTCCCATACAACAAGAGGAACAAAAGTCTGAAAACCTTTTATTAGATTGGGAAATATTACAACTATTGAAGACTAGCTTCAGTACATGACTATTAGGATGACCTAACCTAGCATGCCAAAGGCTGGTAGTGTTAGGAGAAGAAGCAACAGAACTGGAAGACTAGTAGAATCTTTATTTACAACAACATTTATACTGGACAAACTATGATCAGAAGGTGAAGTTGAAGTGGATAACAGCAGAGAAGAGGTGTCTTGAAGCCTGAGATTTTGAAAGGAGTAGAGGCCATCAGCACCAACAACTCCTTGAAGAAGAACTTTATTGGTCTCCTGAGATTTCACAAGACAAAAGTGAGGATGAAATTCAAAGAAAACAGAATTATCCTTAGCAAACTGACTAACACTTAACAGATTTTTTGATATTGAAGGAACATGTAATAACTTGTGAAGTTTAAAAGTATTGTGAGAGTTATTAGGAGACACAAAAGAAGAGGAACCGGCACCATGGATATTCAGACCTTCACCATTGCCTATGAAAATTTGTTCAGGTCCATCAAAATGAGTGAATTGCTTAATGTTTTGGGATTCTCTAGTCACATGAAAACTAGCTCCATAGTTTGGAATCCAGGTGGAGCTAGTGTGACCATTTACTGAGGTATTAGTAAGCATAGCACTGGGCTGATTAGAAGGCTGAGCAGCACGCTTGGAATTGGGATTGGTCCAAGTGTTGGATGTCCTAGCAGAAACCAATCGCGAACCAGAAGCAAATCAGATTCGAAGACAAACACGAAGCAAACACGAACCTGAGGCGAAGCAGAAGCGAAATCGAACACGAACCAGAAGCCAAAAAAAACGAATTCAATGAACTTGAACAGATTGAACACACCAATGCATGATCAGTGCAAAAAATTGGCTCTAGATACCATATTAGACAAGGTGAGAAGAAGAGAGAAAATAAGAGAGAACTGTGATATTATTTCAGAATGAAAAAGTTAGTTAGAGTTTGTTACGCAGGAGGTATTTATAGACCTTCTGAACTAGCTATAACAGAATCTGAACTAACTAACAGAATCTAACAACTAACAGCTTTACACAGAGGGATACAGTTAATAACAACTACTGACTATCAACAGAAAGATGCTGTTAGCAAAAGCTAACAGCCCTTACAGACATACTACAGAACTGTTTACACAGTTATATAATATCATATTCTAATATGCTATAATGGCCAGGGGCTAATTGTCTTATGATGATACATTGAATTGTAATAATTATTGAACATCCTATTTCCTATATGAAATTGATCAATCATTTTTGTTTTACATGAACATCAATATGTATGTATTATTCATGCTATTTATTTCTTACAGTTTCACTTACAAGTTAATAATTTCTGTTACACACTCATTTTGTGTTGTTTTTCAATGATTTTGTTACAAACACACGTTGGTGTTGCTTGTATGACATTCCTTCTCTACTTCTGATGAGAAAGATGTTTCACAATTTATGGTAGACATTGTTGTACTTCAGTTGAATTTTAGTAAAGTGCAATGTGTTTCATGATTTATGGTAGATATTGTTGTACTTCAATTAAAAAGTTTACACTTATCTATCAAGCTTCAGTGAAGTTCATCCTTTTTTTTTTGTTCACAGATGGTGGTTGAGAGTGGCAATACAGATCAATTGCGTCTCGTGGAACTAATTTTAAGCTATGTAAGCTAAAATAAATCACTAGCATGTGTGCATATGATATCTTCATAGATTAGGCTGGTGACTTTCATTCTGCATGATTTGGCAATGTCTCACTATAAGCTGTAAATCATCCATTAATTAAAAGGACTGAAAGGATAAGATGCACTAGATAATTATTTTAAGTCATCCATGACTTCTCATTCATATAATGTTTCTAGTTTTTTTTTAACAAGTTGTTGACTTTTCTTCTCTTTAAATAAATTTAGATGAAGATGGCCATGAGTTATAAAATTTTTGAGGCATGTTTCTTTTATGATTTGTTGGAAGAAAAGTGTACTTCCTGTTGATATTGTCAAGTATGTTTTCAATGTGTATGGTAGTGCAGTTGAGACTTATTTGATATTGATGATGGTTATGCTGTTGATTTTTACTTGCAGCATTATATACTAATGTTAATTACTAATTTCTAATGCGTATCTTGTTTGCAAATTTAGAATGATTATCTAGTGAGTCAATTCCAGTGCAATTTTTCCTTTTTTATTCTGAAGTCTACACACATTACACTGATCATCTGTATGTCAGAGTGCCTTAGAAATTAGAATTATGTAAATTTCATCCTTTTTTCTCCTTGTATGTTTTAGATTTCCTTTTGTAATTTATATTTCCAATGCAGCAAGATTTTTTTAGGAAGCTCATGGATGTTTTTAGAGTTTGTGAAGACTTGGAAAATATGGATGGCCTTCACATGATTTACAAAATAGTCAAAGGGATCAGTCAGTATTTACTTTTATGCCATTTTAATTTGTCACTTTGTTGACATTTCTTTTTCCATTTCTGATATATGTTTGTTTCTCTTGCAGTTTTGCTTAATAGTACACAAATTTTTGAGCGAATATTCAGTGATGAGTTTATGATGGACATTATTGGTGCCCTTGAGTGTGAGTTCATTACATGATTTTCTCTTCAACCTTGTGACATGAGTGTTTTGGTGTTTAGCCTTTTGAACATATTCTGTGTTATACATGTGTGCATGCATGTGTGTAGTGATTGTACTCATGTACTGTAGTAAAAAACACTATAAATGAGTTTTCTTGAATCTCATGTGATTTCAGATGATCCAGAGGTTCTCCATGTTCAACATCATCGTAAATTCTTAAAGGAGCATGTTATTTTTAAGGAGGTATATTTTGGGATCTGATCATTTATTCTATTTTGGGAGAGAAGCTAGGTGACAGGTAGATCTCTAGATATGCAAGGAAATTTTACTTCTTACTCATAGTATTTAACTATTTTCTTTTGTAGGCCATACCTATTAAAAATGCAACTGTATTATCAAAGATACATCAGACATATAGAGTTGGTTTTTTGAAGGTTTCCTCTTTCTAAGCCTTTTCTTGTTTACTCTATTTATTTATTTATTTATTTGTAATTTGTTCCTTATCTTCATTTACTGCTTTTAGGATGTTGTTTTGGCTAGAGTATTGGATGAGGCTACTGTTGCAAATCTTAACTCCATAATACATGCAAACAATGCTATTGTAAGATTTTGATTTGTATGAAAAGAAGGCTTAACATATAATATAGTGACTGTTATATATTTTGTTCTGACTACTCTGTTATTTTTAGGTTGTTTCTTTATTGAAGGATGACAGTACATTTATCCAGGAGTTGTTTGCTAGGTTAAAATTGCCCACCACCTCTCCTGAATCAAAGAAAAATATGGTAACTGTTTTGTCTCTCCTGGCCATGACTAATACTAGTTTACTATTTCCAGCATGACATGGCTATTTCATAAGTTTACATTTTCCCTCCTGGTTGCATA
>PYAF01003332.1:163609-174748 GCA_007407185.1 Glycine tomentella | reverse complement strand
CCCCCCCAAAAAAAAAAAACTGTTGAGTAGTTATTCAAGGTACTAGTACGGATAGAGTTTGAGGCAGAGATGTAAATAATATCATAATTTTCTATTCATTTGAAACTGTGACCGATTTTAATAGAGCACTTGGCTAATAACTAACTCCTAACTGAATGCAGTTCAGTTAGTTACGCTGATAGAACAGTTTGTAAATATGCACGCAGCAAAGTAGCTGTGTTAGTTATGATCAAATATGAATCTCTTTCCTTTAGTTTTAATCTTCACGGCATATCATTTAGAGCTAAACTCAGCCTGATTTAATTGAAGTTCCTGTTCTCCAATCTTTGTTGTTGCACTACATATGCCATCCTGTGATGGAATGTGTTTTTATTACTTACACCCTTGTGTTTGGACAAATAGATTGTGATTTGATTTTGACCTGAGGTTGAGCTTCACTTTCTTTCAAAATGAAGTATGCCTGCTTGACCTTTATTTGTATTTATATATGATATATGATTATATTAATGTAGTGTTTTTCTTATCTTGTATTGTTAAAATGCTTTAATGTTAATACCATCTTTTTTATGTTCATGATTGACGTTACTGGTGATTCTTATGTTAAATATTTTTGCCTCTCTATTTGGTGGACAGGTCCATTTCTTGCATGAGTTTTGTAGTTTAAGCAAGAGCTTACAGATGGTACAGCAGCTTCGGCTTTTTAGGTATGTATCTGGTCTGGAGTAGTGAATCTTGACAGTTGACAGTGTCAACCTGTTATGCAGTTTGTGTTCTCCAAATTTTAGAATCAGTTTCTATTGTTTGATTGCATTCTTGGTAACTATTTAGGCAGAGCGTGGTATTTCTTCTCAAGTTTGCTGTTTTTCGTAAGGAATTATTTGATCAAGCATGTCTTAAAGTGATACTGCTTCTTTCACGGGAATCTTCAATGGTGGAGGCTTGCATTTGCTTTTAATTTTCAAACTCCATAATTTTTTATTTTTAAACTATTAACATTATCATATGTTAACAGAATATTTGATATCTTCAGTTTGGTATTTTCACAAGTGTATGCCTTGTAATTTTTTTTATTATAACACTAAACATCTTTTGAAAGCAACTTCATGTATAATCATCAAAAGCCATGTCTTTGAAGTTTTTATTTGTAAGCTCTCACATTTTTTTTGACATGTAGGATAGATGCCTTACTCAGTTGCTTAATCAACCTGAATTCCTGGTTATTTTTCGATTTTATTTTGCTACATATTCTATTTTTGGGATCTTAATAAACTTCATTGGTTCTTTGATTTGAATTTATGGTAGGGATCTGATGAATGAGGGTGTCTTTGACATCGTCACTGATGTCTTGCAAAGTCAAGACAAGAAGCTTGTTCTTACTGGGTATTGATGCCCCCCTTTTTGGTTTTGAGTGTTCTGTTTGACATTCTTTTCAATTAATTACTAAGAGGCAAATGTTGTGATGGTTGCAGAACAGATATCCTCATTCTCTTCTTGAATCAGGATCCTAATCTTCTGCGGTCTTATGTTGTTCGACAGGAGGGAGTTACACTTCTTGGATTATTGGTAAGTTTTTTGTATGCAAATGAGGTCACATCTTCTTTCTAGATGAATGCACATATAAGGAAATAGTGGAAATGAAATGACCTTGGTGTTTGTGTATGTGTCTTTCTGCTTGTGTTTAATTTATTTGAGAGATGGGTTTGATTGCCAATGCCTTGTTTGAACTGTTAAGAAGACTAGCCAATATTATAGTGTAGCTGAAATCTTCATATTTTCTTTCTGTATTTCTGATCTATGAAACCATTTGTACTGCTTATGTCATGTTCCACACTTTTTCTTGTTTCCTTGTACAAGTGTATGGTAGTGTAAAGTCTAGCTCGAAACTGATGTAGGATGAATATGTGGTTGGCTTGTGGAGCCTGTGACAGTCAAATACTGTATTTTTGAAAAAGGAGTAAGGGTTTTTGGTAGCTAGGACTACATCTATTTTATGGATCTGAATTAATGTTGTCAAACTCGAGGATCGTAAGAGGATTGGAAGGAGGGGTAAAAGATCGTAACTCGGATCGTAAGAGTTACGTGTATATGTAAAATTATATTTATACACATGCATATACATAAAAAATAACATATACAAAAACTATAAATAAATAATAAATAGACTAGAAGAAAAAACAAACATATGAATATAATTTATATAATAAAAGTATAAAATAGAGGTACAAAAACAAAAAACATTAGCATAGCGTTATGGCCAATGCTATGAATTTTTTTTATTAATATTATTTTGTTTACTACATTATATGTTATGCTTAAACAAAAAAAAAATGGAAGTTAAACTGGACTCAAATTGAGGCCCAACAAACCAAAACATAAAAATGTTTGCACCGCATTGCCCAATAAAGATGAGAGTTTCTTTTAAATCTAACTCTGCACAATAAAAGTTATTAGTCACGTACTCACGTGCCTATCTTCCTCTTCACTATTGTCTCTTTGACTCTACGACTACGGATGCAAGAAGAAAAAAATCAGCGGGTGCAAATACCAAATCAGGGATGTTTACGAGGCTTATTAATAGCGGCATTGTCAACCTTTTGTTTCGTCTTCCTCAACGGCTGAATCGCATCCTCCGCGCCCTCCGCAAGAAGGTAAACCGCATCCTTGCCATGGAAGAGGCTGTCACCCAGGGCAAGCCTCTGAACAAGGAGTAGGAAGAGGTTCTCCGTTCCAAACCTTCCATCCTCGCTCTCATCGACGAGTTCGAGAATCTCCGCCAGCCTCTCGCCACCGCCCTCTCTGAAGAGCTCCAAAAACAACGGCACCTCCTCTCAAAACTCTCGCGAGAACGAGACCAAAAACGAAACCCAACTGGGATCGAAACGGATTGTCGATCCGTCCACCTTGTGAGCAAACTCGCGATCCCCCAACGATCCGCAAACACAGCGATCCTCCCTTTGATTAACCTCGTCGACCCCTCTGAAAATCGTAAGATCGCATGAGTATACGATCATACTCGCGATCTTGACAACATTGATCTGAATGAATACAGGATTACATGGTATTTGTAAAAGGATTTTGGAGTTGAAGGAAAGGAACTAAACATTGGAACATTGGATTCTTTTCATGTGAGTAGAGAGGAGTTATTGAAAAAATATTGGAAAAATATCTTTTGTTTTTGTTTTTTTTTTTTGTACAATGGTGGCAAAAAGGTTAGAATCTACGACCTTTATGCAAATTATCAAACCCCAACCACCCTAGTAGGTTTAAATATCTATGGTTTAATTGATTTTAGGAAAAATTAGAAGATAGAGGTAATAGGAAGAGGGGAAGTAATTTGAAGTCAAACTCTATGTGGTTTAAATATCTATGGTTTAATTGATTTTAGGAAAAATTAGAAGATAGAGGTAATAGGAAGAGAGGAAGTAATTTGAAGTCAAACTCTATGGCTTTGGAGATTGTTCTTGGAATTTTGTTGGTTAAAAATTAGAAGATAGAGGTAATAGGAAGAAAAGGAATGTATTGGAATGTTATCTGTTGTTTTTCCATGCGAGTTTATAATCAAATATTTGGGCACAACACAATCAATTATTGACACACAAGAATAATCAAATACTGACATTGTGGTAACTACATCTCTAATGAATTTAGTAATGATTATTTACATATTTAATTTGACTTAAATATGCTCTCTAGTACTCCCCCTCAAGCTGGAGATGTGTTATACGAGACAAACTTGTTACAAATGTAGTAAACATGAGAGCCTATGAGGGACTTAGTGAACAAGTCTTCCAATTGGTCATTAGAATTGGTTCGTTCATGGACGACTAATTTGATGCAACGTGGAGTGCAACTTGATTGTCACAAATACGTTTCGACTTCGTATCCTAGATGTTTCCCAATTTTTGCTTTTGGAGTAGTTGCCTAAGCCATGTAAGCTTGCATGCGTTGGATATGACCACCATGTTCTATTGCTTGTTCCTCCATGAACTCAGATTCCTCCAATAAGAACACATTATCCAGAAGTGGATCTCCTATTTGATGGTGTTCCTGCCTAGATAGCATCAGAGTATCAAGTGATTTTGGCATTGGAGAGATTTTGCAATTTATCTTTATATGTAGTGAAGTCGTGGACAAAATGTGCAACCAAATATACTGAGAAACATGGTAAAAATCTTATACAAGAAAGAGTAGGGAACCTGATCGTGAAGTGTGGTTGATCAAATAACATGACGTGAGAAGTAAGTAGAAACGAGGGGAACTTTATGGGGAAGAAGAAGGGTACGAGTGGTTTCAACCTAGTATTTATTCTTTCTTTTGACAACACCATTTTGTTGTGCTGTGTGTACAAGATGTTTGATGAATAATACCCTGTAAAGTAAAAAAAGACTGAAGCTGGGAAGACATTCACCAACATTATCAATGTGAAAAATTTAATTGATGTACCAAATTGGTTTTGAATTTAACTCAAGAAACCTTGAAATATAGTAAAAACATAAGAATGATTTTTCATTAAGCAAGTTATGAAGTACAATAGGAAAAATAATCAATGAAAGTGATAAAATAATAGTAGCCTAAAGGTGAATAGACATGACCAGGACTTGGAGTGAACCAGGTGAAGAAGTATTTTGTTGACTTGATAAAAACAAGTATGATGAGTATGTTTTCGTAAGTGACAAGACACATTTCGAAAGGAAAATTTTTGGAGCAAGTAGGAACCTTAAGACACGTCTTATTAAGACTAGGGCAAACTAGGCGCTGATGGAAGAGCTTGTTAAGTAGTCCATTGCTATGTTGTTTATGAAAGTTTGTTAGAAGCTAAATTGAAAGTTGCATCAATATATTGACCTTTTTAGAGTTTCTGAAAGTACTTTAGCCTTAACAGTATATGGAAATAAACTTTTTTGCACAAAAGTTATCTCCAGGAAAAATGTGAAAGTGTTGATTTTCTTTGCCATGGAAATGTGGAATGTAAAATGTGGATTCTGAATTTTAAGTATTTATGTTTAGTTAAGTTCTATAGGGAAAAGAAAAAAGACTTACATATGGTGTTCATAGATATTGAGAAAGCATATGATAGAGTCCCAAGAGAAGTCTTATGGTGGACTCTTGAGAAGAAAAAGGTAGCATTAAAGTATGTTAATGCAATCAAGGATATGTATGATGAGGCTACCACATGTGTGAAAGCTTGTAATGGAACATCAAGGTATTTTCCTATCACGGTAGGTGTTCACCAAGGTTCAGCTCTTAGTCCTTATTTTTTTGCCTTAGTGATGGATGAACTAACGAAAGATATTCAAGAGGAAGTGTCGTGGTGTATGCTTTTTGCAGATGATATTGTGCTTATTGATGAGACCAAAGATGGTGTTAATAGGAAATTGGAATTGTGGAAAAACACTTTGGAGTGTAAAGGATTCACGATAAGCAAGAGCAAGACGGAGTATATGAAGTGTGAGTTTTCGAGAGTAAGAGATGGTGATCAAGACACAGTGTATCTACTTGGTCAAGAGGTACCCCAAAAAGATGTTTTTAGATACTTGGGATCCATGTTGCAAAAAGGTGGTGAGATTGATGAAGATGTAAATCATAGAATTAGAGTAGAGTGGATGAAATGGCGGAGTGCATCGGAGTTTTTGTGTGATCGTAAAATTTCCCTTAAGCTGAAAGGAAAATTCTATAGAACAACTGTAAGACAGGTAATGTTATATGGAGCGGAATGCTGGCCAGCACATAGGCAACATGAACATAAAATAGGGGTAGCAGAAATGAGGATGCTAAGGTGGATGTGTGGATATACGAAGATGGATAAGATAAGAAATGAGGATATTCGAAGAAAGGTATCGGTGATACCGGTATGTGAAAAGATGAGGGAGCATAGATTGAGGTGGTTTGGGCGCTTTATGAGACGGCCAATGGATGCTCCCGTAAAAACAAAAGTTTGTTACCAAGAGCTCGACACAAAGAGAGGTAGAGGTCAACCGAAACTTACCTGGGAAAAGGTAGTTAAACAAGACCTAATGAAGTGAGATATAGATTGGCGGACGGTATGTCTTAGGACAGAGTGGAGAAAAACTATAAACTTGGTGGAAAGTTAATTCCATTAGTAGTTCTATGTTCCGGTCATTCCCTTGTTTTAGTTCTTTTCCCCTTCTTTTCTCCCTCCTTCCTTTCACCTTTTTTTCTATCTTTTGTCTTATTTTCACTTTTTTCTTCCCCTCTACCATTCTCTTTCTGTCTTATTTACGATTTATCATTAGGTTCATTTATCACCGACCCCAGTTAACTTGGGTTAAAGGTGTTGTTGATGTTGATGTATGTTGATGTAAGTTCTCTAATGTACAGGTTAGAGGCATGATAACAGACTTTGGAAATGACATGCATTGCCAGTTTCTTGAGATTCTTCGCTGTCTATTAGATTCATGCTCATTGTCTGGAGCACAGGTTTATTTTCATTTCCTAATCTCTCTATTTTTTGCCTTGCTTTCTGGGAGTGATCACAGGATGGGAGTTGGATTGATTTTTAAGATTTTACAATTTTTTTGTAAATTTAAATATTGTTATTATTGGTATGTTATTATCTTTAAATTCATATTTAAATCATATGTTAATGTAAAGTATAAAAATTACTTTTCCTTTTAAAAAGTATAAATTAAACTATATTAATTATTTTTATTAACTTATTAGCTTGTTGGACAAGCTAGTTTGAAAATTGAGTTGTGTCATTGACTCATTGTGCAAAAATATATGCTGTTTTATTTTTTCTGAAAAGCTGGTCTGATATGTGTCATGTGACTCATTCTTGGCTTATTAGATTGGTTATTACTGGAGTTGTTTTTAGTAACTTTCCAGTTTCACTTGACAGAGGGATACAATTATTGACATTTTCTATGAGAAGCATCTGGGTCAACTGATTGAAGTGATAACAGCATCATGTCTTTCAGAAAATGTTGCTCATGTGAATAGTAAATCAATAGATCGTGGCCTAGTTAAGTATCAGAGTGGGACAAAGCCAGAGATACTATCAAACATATGTGACTTGCTATGCTTTTGTATCTTACACCACCCATACAGGATAAAGTATTTCCTTCTTGCTAGGCAGTAATCATAATGGCTTTATGTTGCTGATTATTTCATGTAATTGTGAACATGGGTCTCTGCTTTTTGCAGGTGCAACTTTCTTCCTAATAAAGTAATTGATAAAATTTTGTTACTGACACGGAGAAGAGAGACATACCTAGTTGTTGGCGCTGTTCGGTTTGTTCGTACAATTCTATCACGTCATGTATGTTTAAACATTCTGTTTTGTCTTTGGCAACTGCCAGAGTGAAGACCCCCTTCCCCAACTCTATATGTATCAATCCAATTTTGACATTCCACCATGGAAGAGTATTTATATTTAAAGAGGTGTTTTTACTGATTTTTATTTTTTTTAGGGTAAGGCAATATTGAGTAGTTGTTTAAGTGATTTAAGCTTGAGGATGGCCTGAAATTTATTTTTCCTCATTTCATCACGTTATGAATGGAATATTGGAAATGTTTTGTATGTGAAACCTGTAAATTATTTTATTCTATCAGTTATTTCCCTCCGTCAACTTCTACATGAACTGCATTGTTGTTTAGTTCTCGTCTGCTGCAATTTCTTTCTTGCAAAATCGTATTATCACTTATTGAGTTTTAAATTTTTTGTCATTTTGGAGCTCATTGCAGTAAGTTTTATTGTAGAAGGTAACTAGGTATGAGGACCTTTGATAATGAAATCTTGGCAGTTAGGAAGCACCTCCTTTCTCGATAACTGTTAACAATGCCTGTAATTTTTTCTTTTCAATCAAGTTATTCTCTGGCTTCTGATTTTTAAGAGGGGATGATGGTATCAGTTAGCCAGAAAGTAACTTTTGGGCCATTTAGTTTACTTTGTTATAATAGCTGTTTTGAGTTGTTCATGTTTGTAGCTTTTAACATTTTTTTAAGCTATAACTGCCTGAGTCTATTTTTTTAATTCCCTAGATATCATTCTTGTTTTTTGTGAATATATGATGAATTGTGTCTCATGCAGTAAATGTAACTGTTTGAAGTGTTGCCCTGCAGGATGAGCATCTGGTAGATCATTTTGTTAGAAGTGACCTTCTCAAACCAATAGTAGATGCCTTTGTTGCTAATGGTAATCGCTACAATCTGCTCAATTCTGCTGTTCTTGAACTTTTCGAGTATATTCGTAAGGTATCATTCTTTTATATGTATACATTGTGGATATCATTGCCTCAAGCAATTTTCTACTGATATAACATTGTATAATGCAGGAGAATCTGAAATTATTGCTGAAGTATATAGTTGATTCTTTCTGGGACCAGTTAGTGAAATTTGAGTATTTGGTTTCCATTCATTCACTGAAAGTAAAATATGAGCAGGTATTTTCAAATTTATATGTACCCAGTCCTTACCCAAGCACATAGTTCCGACTCAAGTTTATGTGCTTGCTTGCAGTGTTTGGATAATGATGGGACAAAAGGTACTGCTATTATGATTGACCTTCGAAGACGACTTGATGAGCGTGCTGTGGAGAAAGAAGAGGAAGACTACTTTAATGACAGGTATTTATCTTCTTTCACATGTATTGTAGGCTATTTTATACAACTGGCATGGAGTTTCTTGACTTTTGGTGGTTAATCAGTGACGAGGAGGATACAACCTCTGCGTCCATTTCACATAATCAGAAAGTGCAGCAACAACAACCTGCATTATCCAATGGAGTTGCTGCAAGCTACTCAAAGTTAAGGTATACTTGTTTTTTGCTTTATTTCACTAGTCTATTACTTTAATTTTCTCAACAACTTGTTTAAGGTAATGTATTTCTCATGATTTTCAGTCCAAGGTCTGGTGGACTGGTTGACTATGATGATGACGAGGATGATGAAGATTACAGGCCTCCCCCAAAGAAGAAGCCAGAAGCTTCTGAAGAGGATGAAGGGACAATGGAGTCTCTCAGGCGGAAAAGAAAATTGCCTTCAAAGAACCCTGAGCTTGTAAAGAAGTTGTCGAAAAATTCAAAATCGAAAGATAGTGTTTTTACTGCCTTGTGTTCAACATTGAGCCAGGCTGTGCTACCTGGTAAGAAACCTTCAATCAACGTTCATACTGATCCTTGTAGAGAAGACAATAAAGAAAAGGAACCAAATGTTTCTAGAAATTGCTGTGAGAATAGCAATGCGACGGCTGAAGCGAACCATGTAGAGAAAGAAACTGCTGCCTATAGAAATTTTTCTGATGGGTTGTACGTCACTTCAGATAATGGACAGTTGGGTGGTGAGGAATTGGTTTCACCAAAATCCTCCCCAGAGATGGCCGTAAATGGATCTTAAGATTTTCAAACAATACAGAGGAAGGCAGATTGTTTGTGCTATTTGACCTATGTATGGATTTGTTGGTGCAAAGTGGTTGCTGTGCCTATGTGAAACAAAGGATTGCATTCTACAAAGGGGTAGGTTCTGATTATTCCTTCTGTGGAGGACATGTGGAAATAGTGTACAGTGCCACTGAGAGGTGGGCAAGATATTATACGGCAACTTCGATCTGCTCCTATGTTTTAGTAGGCTTTTCGGGCTTAGAGCTTGGTAATTGTTGCTTTTGTGTAACATTCACCAGCAATAATTCTCTTTTTACCTTGCCTTCTCAACCTCTTACAGTTCATTTTTAATTCTGCAGAGGATTCTGGGTTGGGGGGTTGATCATCTTATCATTTTTTACTTATAATAGTTAAATTAACTTACTGATAGAGGGCGCCAATATTCGCCCTATACAGGTTTTATTTTTTTCCTCCCCAATTTTTGTGGTGGATGTGATATAGGGATATGTGCAGTGAGTTTCAACTTTCTAGGGCCAATTTTTGCAAATGTAGTAGGGAGAAAACACGATCCGATGTAAATCTATATTGGATTGTAACTTATGCGTTGGACTTCCCATACAGTTCTGCCATCGTAACTTGCGTTGGTTAGTGATTTTTAATTCTATATTTGGGCATTTCCTAATATACTGTCTTTCTTAGGTATAAAATCCTAGTTGTGATGGCTAGCCTCTATCAGTTTTCCCGTCCTAAGTGGTGGGGCACATTCCTTTTTCCGTTTCTTTAGACACAGCTACCCAAACTGTATGGGGATCTTTCACCTTCTAACTCTTACTTTACTCAATGGAATCGCTGGAAACTTTCCAAGTGGTGGTATATTACAATGCTCACGCATAGCTTTTGAGCATCGAAATACCGTTTTATATTAGGTTAGCTTGATTTTTTTTTCTCTTATGCATGATAGTCGATCACAGATTCAGTTTTACCATTTTCATGAAACCCTAGATCATTGTCGTGAGATGGCAGTATTAACTAGAGGCAGATGCTGAAGGTGTTTTTAGTAGGGACCAAAAAATATAAATAATCAGAGATTAAAAAGAAGTGATTGACTATGCTAATTACTACCCTCAGATAAGATTATTTAGAAATTTGGTGGTGGCTTCAAGTTTTCGCTATAAAACTATGCCTTGATAACGTCCTTTTGCTCAAATTTACGGACAAAGACAATGCTAAAAACGAATAACAATAGTTATGTATACATCTGAAACATTGATAAAATATTGCATGCTGTTTTTTTTACATTCGCGGCAATAAACAGAGAAATTATGTCCTCGTGCGAACAAATTTATAACTCTAGGCTGGTGTTAGTGGATTAAATATATTGCATATCATCTCTGTTTTAGATAAATTTGAGCTTAAGATTATAAAATTTAACGTGTCATTAAACAATTTTTTTAAAATATTAATAAATTTTATGAAGAGTTTTAAAAGTAAAATGTTGATTTTTTTAAAATATTAGAATATTTTTACATTAATACATTCAAATATGAATTATGTATTTAGCTGATATTCTGAATTTCGTGTGCTCTTCAAATATTTCAAATTCCAATGGAGAAATTTAACATTAATCAAAATGTTATTATTATATTCTAAAATTATTAATGTTTAATATTATTGTATATACATTAAGGGATATTTAATAGGTCTAAAATATTAATGTATTTAGTTTAAATTATTATATTTAACATTACATATAAATGTAGTTTTTCTTATTAATACATTTTTTATATAGGTTACAAATGTAA
>PYAF01003332.1:146090-156983 GCA_007407185.1 Glycine tomentella | reverse complement strand
AAGGATCAAGGAAAATAGCAACAAACAAAAGGTAGTTAATTCCACCACTTTCCCAATATTTGTTAAACTTTAACTGCATATTTGCTGTCATCCTTTATATCACTATGTCATCATTATGCCTCCACTTATTTAGTGATTTTTGAATATAACCAGCTTCTTAAAAAAAAGTGTTGGCAGTAACATGCAATGACCTAGAAAAAGAAAGAGTTGCATCATAGAAAGTCTTCAAAAAGTTAATAAAAACACGAGCACGTTGCCAATCAATTTCTTTGGGACATCCTTCCCCTTCATTAGATATGAGATTTAATACATATGAAGCCTTAACATACTCATAGCGATAAAATGCATGTTCATATTTGTCAGTAACATCTAACATCAAATAAGTAGAGTTCCACCTAGTTGGTACATCAAGTATTAACATGGCCTTAGTGGATACACTTACTTCTTCAACACACCTCTTAAAACTTGCAAATCTACCTGGAGAAGACTTCACAAACTTACATGCAGCTCTTATTTTTCTAATGGATAGGTCAATTTCTTTCAATCGATCACTAACAATTAAATTCAAAATATGAGCAGAACATCGCATGTGCATGAACTCTCCATTCAATAAAGTATGCCCATTCCAAACACTCAATGCTCTAGCTAAATATGAAACAGCCAAGTTATTAACACTTGCATTATCCACTGTCACACAACAAACTTTTGAAATCCCCCTTTTTTTAAACAATTCTCTAGGGTTATCCCTATGGTTTCACCTTTGTGGTCAGAAATCAAACAAAATTTCAATATTTTTTTGTTCAATTTGCACCCTTCATCAATGTAATGAGCTGTCACACACATGTAATTCATATTTTGAATTGACATCCAAGTATCTATAGTAAGTGAAACCATTTGTTTATTTGCAGACAACACATGCTTCAACTTCTCCTTTTCGTCATTAAACACATGCATGCAATATCTAGCAATAGTGACACGAGAAGGAATTTTAAATTTAGGTTGAGCATCTTCCATGAACTTCCTAAACCCTTCATTTTAACAAACTTAAAGGCAAGTTCATCAATAATGATCATCTTTGTAAGTGCTATTAGAGTCGCTCTTGATTAAAATCAACAAGTTTCATACTAACTTTATTAGGGTCACTCTCACTATCACTTCCAAAAATAATTGTCTTTTGCTTTTTATCAACCTGCCTATATAGGTTTTTCTTACATTGTTGGAACACATGTCTTCTCAAGTTAGAGGTTCCATAGACAGAACTAGCTACTGCATATGATGCATTACAATACTTGCAATAAGCCCTACCATCTTCCTTCTTAGTAAAATGTTCCCAAACATTAGAAGGGGGTCTAGCAAATTTTTTTTTCCTTACCTCTACTTGTGCAGATTCAGATTGTTGTCCTTGCCCTTGTTGTGGTGGAGTTTCATGTCCTTGTGGTTGTGAAAAAACTTTTTTCCCTTGCTGTGATGGACTTTGAGTATGACATGGATAGGAAGTGCTAATTGGTGGAATTGGAGATGAATCATTAACACTTTCTATACCACTTTTCTTTTCCAATTGTCTCATTTTCAAATTCTAAAGAACTTATTCACAATATAAAAAAAATATAAGTGAAGTAATATGGACCTTGTTCATTGAATAACAGAAGCAATAATATGAAAATAAGAGATAAAGAAGACACAATCAATTTTAACGTGAAAAATCCAATAGGGTAAAAAATCACGACTTCCAAATTGGATAATCAATCCAATGGATAACTCCACTATGATAATTTTGTGTACAAGAGTTCCTAGTATCCTAATTTCCTAGTCTACCCTTACACAACAATTATCCCAGCTGGTATCCTTGTTTCCGAGCAAAAAACTCTAGTCTCAATTCACCAAGAATAGAGATAGACTGATATCCTTGTTTCCCAACCAGACTGGTATCCTAGTTTTCCAGCCAGAAGTCGCATGTCTCAATTCATCAAGAACAGAGACAAAACTGGTATCCTAGTTCCCAGCTGCGACCT
Source organism: Glycine tomentella (assembly GCA_007407185.1). Lineage (NCBI taxonomy): Eukaryota > Viridiplantae > Streptophyta > Magnoliopsida > Fabales > Fabaceae > Glycine > Glycine tomentella. The sequence goes on along the minus strand of PYAF01003332.1, from coordinate 154,971 downwards.
TTTCCAAAGTCAAGAAGAAGAATACAATAAAATAGTTACATTTACGCTTATATTCCTTAAGCAAATAGGTACCTTTAAATCCTGATTGAGAGTTGAAGAATCAAACTTGTCAAACGCTTTTATATGATCTCACAACAATTCTCTCAATGATGCAAACATAAACTCTCTAATATTATTTGGAATGGAATGCATACATGAACACCAAAATATGTTTCTATTTATACTAATTTAAAGATATGATTTTAACCAATTGTTGAATGCAATCCTAAATATATTTTATCATATTATCCAATGCAATCTTAAAGATATTCTATTATATTATGCAATGCAATCTTAAAAATATTCTATCTTTTTTTTTAATGCAATATTAAAAAATATCCTATATTATTTTTGAATGCAATCTTAAACATTTACAATATCATATCTTTTTTTATTGTCAAATTATTTTTTTAATTTTTAATATATATATATATAAATAATAAAATTTATATTATTATTACGGGTTCACGGATCGGGTAATCGGATCAACGGATCTGTAAATCTAAATCTGTGATCCAACCCGTACATGAACGGTTTTGATCGGTTCGGTTCGATTTTGACCCAAATATATAAATGATTCAACCCAAACTGTTCAGATTCGAATCGGTTCGGGTTTACGGGTGATCCGTACCCGTGAACACCTCTAATCAATTTACACCGTTCTTATATTTACTATTTAAAATAAAAAAATATATAAAATTTAAATATTTCAATTTATATAGTTCTTATATTTCAATTTATATAGTTCTTATGTATTATAATTGATTTAAGATTTTATTGAAATAAAATAAAATAAATATGAAATTTGTATTAATTAAATTATTTGAAGTGAATGAAAATGGGGTGTCCCTTAGCATCACCCAATCAAATAAAACTTTCTTTTATATATATATATATATATATATATATATATAGTAGATAGATTATTGTTATCTCGATGGTGATAATAATAAATATAGTAGATAGATTATTGTTATCTCGATGGTGATAATAATAATAATAATAATAATAATAATTGTATGGATTGTCTGCAGCTAGGCTTTCTCTGCAGCAGTGATTTTGGCCATTAGATTTAAATCTAGTGGTTATGAAAAATAGAAGTATAAAAATATATTTATATGTTTAATTCTGAAAGGCTAATATACTGCTATAGGGGGATGTAGGGCTGTAGAGATTTAGTCCTAATAATAATAATAATATTAGTATCTTACTATTTCCTCATTCATGGAGTGCCCTTGTCCTACAAGCCTCGAGTTTGACTGAGAACGCGCGCAAAGGATTAATGACTTAGACAATAGGATCCAAAAAACTTTAATTATTGAGAGATGAAGGTCCTTTCAATTCATCATTTATTGATTATTGGGGTGTTTTGGAAGTCGAATAGCTTTTATTTCTTTTATAGCCGTTCATACGTTTTGATCTAAAGGTGTAAAATGAGCATCGTTATGGTTGTTTGTGCCGAGGTATGTGGCGTCTCCCCATGCGAACCATCCTGCGCAGAGGTATATACGGTACTCAGTGTTATGAAAATTAGTCTTATTATTGAGATATTGCATCAATAGATCAAAAGTTTAATAAGTGAGTCACTTGATTTTATTGATCTGATATACATATTAATTTTTTAAAAATATATAATATACTTAATATAATAATCAATTCATATTTTTAAATTTAATGTTATATCAAAAAATTAAAATGACAATTATAATGGAAAGGAAATGATAATTGATATTTTGTCAAATATTTATCTTAATAAGTTAATTTAACCGTTTTTAACCATCTATTATCATCTTCCCGCTTCCAATTTTTTTTTTTTTTTTGCTACTTTTATAATTAGACAAAGCCAAAGAAAACACTTTACCGGAAGACTCTATTAGAAATAGCCAAACACTAATTATTAGCGTCAAGATACAACTCATATCATTAAATATTTTTATATTTATTTTGTATGATAAATTCTTTGCTCAAATAGCTATTCAACCTAATTTAAACTAAAATTAATAAGTTGGACAAATGAAAACTGCATATTTAAATTTAAGAAAATGTTTTTATAATATAACAATAGAAATGCTAATAATATATTTATTACCACACCTTTTCTTTTATTACTAAATAAGAGATGTTTGGATACAAGGTTAGAAGTATTTTTGAGAGTTTCTCTATTGAAAAAAATATTATATTTTCAATAGAAAAATTCTCAAAAATATTTCTATATTATATCCAAATAAGTACTAAATATTATAGATTTACCGAGGGGTCTGCCCAAGTACCTGCATTTGATGAGATTTCTACCGATCGAGAAATAAATTTATGGGTTTGATATAGTTGGAAAATAAAATACTATGGTCTGATCAGGTAACTTGTTGGAGTGTTGTTGGTGCTCTCGTAAGGGTAGTTTTTTTTTTCTCTCTCATTGGACAATAATAAAATGAAATTAATGGAATTAATTAATGAATAAGCGACTTTCAAATTCTATTTACTGAGACAGAATTGATTGTAACCAAGCAACATAAATGGAATAAAAGTCAAATATCATTTTTGTGATGTAGATAAATTCTCATATTCTTTTGTCAATGAAAAAGAATACTTATCTGATAAAAAGAATACTTATCTTTTATCATTTTTGTGATGCAGATAAATTCTCATATTCTTTTACATTATGTTGCTTTAATTAATAGAAGAATGTTTTTTCTTTCTTCCGAATTAAAGGGTTTTACATGCTAACATATACCTTCTAATTTTTAATAAAGATATAAAAATAAAAAAATAATTATTATAAGACTTAAATATGAATTTAGTTTTCGTAAGTTTGTTTGTTTGTTTTTTTTTTTAATTTTGATCCTTGTATTTTTTTTTTCATTTTCAGTTTTTGTAAATTTGAGTTTTTTTAACTTTGGTTTTGTATTTATTTTTTAATTCCTATAAGTTTGATTTTCTAATTTCAATTCTTAAAGTGCGAAGTTGTAGGACTAAAATAAAAAAAATATTAATTTACACAAATTTTGTAATTTTTAGTAAATTTTGATCAAATAAAAAGAATGTATTTAAATGATAATGTTAAAAAAATATATTCGTACCACTCCTCAATTATAAGGTTACACAAGTTGATGGTGTAATGACCCAGTGCGTCACAATATATCTTTCCACATACCGAAAGGAAAATATAAATCATTTTATAAAAAGTAATGGTAAGAATTGATGCCATACGCACACTCAATATAAGGAATAAAAGTAACTATTGCTGAAGGTTGATGCTTGATTCTAGAGGCAATAATATATCCTTGGCACTGTACTAATGCATCGTAAGAATTAAACCAGCTACATACCAGAGAATAACATTCTCCATTTTCGTGAACCCTCTTAATTAGGATTAGTCAAACAACCTTTATCCAAAAGTAAGTACCATTATTGCTGAAGAGGGACGCTTCCTTCTAATTAAAGACAATGATTTTTTTATTTTATTCCTTGCGTTGTATAAGTGCATCTTGGGAAAACATGTCAGTAACTCAGTACCAATATTCACCATTCTGAGTGACAAGTGTAGAGACAAAGGTTCCATTCCATTATGGGAAACATGCACACCAGCAATTACTCTGAGCAAATTCCTTTGGATGATTCTTCCGTGGTTGCCCTACTCAAAACCAAGATTGGGAGAGGGCGTGAAGCTGTGGATACATGGAGTGCGGAGTACAACTCATTTGGAAGGACAACCTGCGAACTTGACTTGATCAAAACCAGTGGCAATAATGACAACCGGGAACAGGAGTTAACAATCACAATCCACGACCACGCATCAGACCACGCAAACGACTACGTTGATTTTCAGATGGTTGTGACAGTCAAAGAAAATCTTCTTCTAGGAAACGTTAACGTTAACGGACCTAGAACTATGCTGCGTCTTCCCCAGTGCAAAACCCTAATTGCGGAAGGTGTTCTCAAGTCCTCCTCCTTATTATATGGACGCAACACTGACCGAAAGGGTCTTATTGTCATGTTAAGGGCAAAGAGACGCGATGACGACAAAGAGGATCCTTACATGATCACTGTGAAGCACTATTTTGTGGCGGCGTGTTGTTCTCATGGCGTCTCTGTCGTCGCAAAGATTCGCAGAAGTAGCAATAGCAGCAGAGATGAAGGTATGAGCGTTGAGATTGAGAAGCCTTCTAAGCATCCCAAACACGAGTTGCTGTTCATGTTTGATGATGTCCAAGGAAAAGGGTGGTGTCCTGATCCCAGTTCTTCTGATTTGACAATCGAGCTTCCCAACCAACACAAGGATCCTGCAAAGGCTAATCACCCTTTCTCTCCTAACAGCATTAGCGGCCACGGAAACATTGGCAATAGTGGAATCTTTAACGGCCATGGTAATGGTTGTCAAATATATAATTCATGGTATAATTGTAATATATCATTATCCCGGAAATCATATGCAGAAAAAAATGAAATAGAAAGATATAAGTATTATAAGTGATATGATACCATTAAAAGTATGATGTAATGAGTGACAAATGTACCAAAAGAGAGAAAGCGTCTTAAGAATAATTATGACTTTCAATTGTTATATATTTTGATTTTTTTTTTTTGTTGAGTTGTCCCACAATCATTTTTAAGATCAAAAGGCTAACAAATTAATAATTTTGTGTTATATTGTTCTTTATATCTTAATAAATCAAACGGACTGTAAAATGGAGAATGTAACTGGTTTCCATTAAGTTTTTTTAACAAGTAGGCAATGAAAACTTGTATGTTGTTTTGACCGGGTCATATTGTTCTAGGTGATCTCCATTGTTTCCTTTCAAGTGTAGATCTGCTCCTTATCCTTCGTCTTCAAGTCAGTGTCGTCCAAAGTGTTTTATGTGTTATATTAAGATAAGTACCTTGTGTTTTCCCCTCCTTTGATTACAAACTCGGTAACCGATCTACACGTGCCCTTTAATCACGGGGTGAATGGTACATACGTCATCTTATCCATCAAAGGATTTAAAGCATAACCCCGTGATTAACGTGATCGAGATACTTAGTTAGCAATCTATCCAATGGATTAATAACTGGTCTAGTTTGATTTGATATATATTTAAAATTTAAAATTATATATTTATTTATTATATATAAATATATAAATAATATTATTTGAGTAAGAAAAATTTAATTATAATTCAAAATTCAAAATAACCATTAATAATAATCTAAAATCCAAATTTTGTTTTATAAAAATAATAATTGTAAAATCGGCTGGATCGAATAAGTCCAGCCTAGATCCGATGATCTAACCGTCCAAATTTAATCGGATCATCTTAGATCAATTACGTGACCATTCCAATAATGAAATCAGATTGATTAGATGATTGGATCCCAATTAAATCGATTTGATCCACCTAGCCGAACCAAATTTCACAACACTAATATAAAGAGATGTAACAAAAGGCACACACGGAAAATCAAAGTTCAACAACAATTGATGGGGGTTATTTCATTTAACCAATATACTCAAATTTGAATCTTAAATGCATAATTATACTAAATATTTAAATACTTTTTTTATTATTTATAATAATTTTACTTAAACAAAATTACTTCTGGTCAACAATATCTGTTTTCTATAAAAAAAAAATACAATGAGTATAACAGTAACACACCACATATTAAATCACCAAATTGTGCTCAAATGATAGTAAAGTTACAAATAAAGAAAAATGATAATAAACTTGTCTCCTTTCTCTACCGTGGTTTATAGTGGCACCATAAAATGAAAGCATTTTTATTTTCTTTGAAGATTTTTTACAAATAAAATAAAATAAAATATAAGAATATTATATTGATTCTAAAATGGAGAAGTAGCCGATTAAGAAAAAGTTTCGAACACGTAGTCCTCTTATCCATCGAATAATCAAAAGGATAATAAGAAGAAGCACACACGAAAAATCAGAACACAAGGAGTATAACACATCTAGAAACCAGTTAATTTAGGATAACCGATGTTTTTAAAATAGGATTGGTCATTAAACCAACAAAAGATACTAATTCAAGGTTAAATGATTGAATAACCGTGAAATTGTGATGAAACATATACAATAGAGTGGTATTAATATTGGATTAGGTTCTCAAATAAGATTTTAAATTTGAGTTTTGTGAATTAAAAATGAAAAATTTATTGAATATGTATGCATGTATTAAATAATAAATTAACATTAATTTAAAGTGGATTTAATGCTAATTAAAACTATAATATAAATGTGACTTTATTAAAACTAGAAGCTATAATAAGTTAAAATGGTCAGAAACAATAAATTTTTAGATTTATTTCAAAATAAATTTCTAATTAAACTAATTATATAAAAATATTAACCTTTTAAAATATCCAATCAAAATATACAACATTTACTTCGTATCATTGTTTAACATTTCAATATTGGACATCATAAAGGGAACAAAATTCAAATATAATCGTTGGTCGTTGATAGATAAATTTTTGAAACTTATTCGTTGATGGAAAAGAATATTTATCCAATAAAAGAAGCATTTATTTATCCTATATTATCATGATAGAATAATCATGTCTGGATAAGTTCTTATATTCGTTTTCTTCTTTATCATGGATATTATTTTTCTTATATTTAACATTTCAATATTTTTATCTGGACATGTCTTTTAAGGGTTCAAGTGCCAACCTAGTTTGGAATTTTAACATTTCAATTTTAACCTCTAGCTTTTGCATGTCCTTTTAAAAATATTTTAATCTGGACAACATAAAAGAATGAAATTTAAATATTTTTCCCTTACAAGTATATATAATTCTAATAAATAAATATTTGAATTTTTTATTCAAAGGAAAGAAATATTTATCCAATAAAAAAATACTAGTGCGCACCACATATATACAACTTGTATACTATAAGGGATGCTTCAAGAAACTTCTTGAAATGAGAACTATTAATTAGGATCATTGAATTACAATTAAAAACAGTTAAAATATGAGATTAAGTGGTTGTCACAACTCCTGTCATCATTGCCATTGTCATATGATTGTGGTCACCACCAACAAACATAATGATCGACACCACCACTATTGCCTCTGTTGGCACTTTCGTCGCATGATCATTTCCACTGTTCTCATTGCCATAATTATCAATATCATCATTGTCATGATTGTTGTTGCAACTATTGTCATGACTACTACCATTGTTATTGCCATGACCATAGTCATCGTTATCTCCATGATTGTCACATCCACCACTGTCATGACTGTTATCGCTGTTGGCACTACCACCATGTACTGTCGTCATGTAGCAGCGATGGCGAAAAAGGCAACGGTGGTGATGATGGTGACAGCAACAATTGTGATGGTAATAGTTGCGACGATGGTCATGACAATGGTGGTAATGATGATAGATGTAACGACAATTATGATGGTGGTGGTGGCCATTGTTATGGCAAAGGGGGCGAATCGATCATGATAGTTGTGGAGGTGACGATCATGTGGTAGTTTTGGTGTTAGTCGAGGCAGAAATGGCAGTCAAAGCAATAGTGTGCTAATGACAATTAGCAATGGTAGCGATAGTGGTCATAATGACGACTAATTAATCTCATTTGTGAAGTTTTTAATTATAATCCAATGGCTCCTATTAATACTTCTAATTTCAAGGAATTCTCATTTGAAATATCCAACCACACATACGTGTGTGTGTGTGTAAAATTATTTGATTTCTTATGCCTCATTTCTTCCCCCTCTCGTGTTAACTCTCTTTTTTAATACTCTTCTCTCATGAAGTGATGAACTTCACTCTCCTAAGATGCCTTTGGTATTGAAAAACTGTAATTGAATATAAAAAATTGCCACTATAATTGTTGTTGCCTCCATTGTCATTGCCACGATTTTCGTTGCATTTATACTGTCATGACTGCACCCTCATCACCACATGATCGTCACCCTTGCCACCACCATGATCACCACCGTTACCACCATGACTAACGATATGATCATGGTGGTAACACATCATCACCATTGTCATGACACCAACTATCAACATGACCGTCACCGCCACCAACACCATGATTGTCACTGTCATTGTTGCGAATACCATCAACGGGGCTATGGCAACAACAAAGACCATGATGGCGATGGTGGTAGTCATAAATGTGGTAACAAAGTCAGTCATATATGGTAAAGGTGGATGTGGTGACAACATGTACACCGACAATGGTAGCGACAACCATGATAGTGGTCACGGTGAGAGTCATGGTGTTTGTGGCGGTGACAATTATGATAGGGATGCTGGCAATGGTATGGTGATGAGTTATGACTTGATACTTGTGATATTTTAGAAGGTGATAATTGATATATTTTAGATATTTGATTTTTGTTTGATGAATCTTTTAGAGGTCTAAGTTTTAATTTAAATTTTAAGTATTTTAATTTAGGTCTTTCATTTTACCCTAACAAAGATTAATTATTCTTATTCTCACATAAAAAAATCATTTTCATATGATACATATTCATATATCTGTCTAATTAATTAATACGTCATGTGAAAATCAAATTTCTAAAGATTCACCAAATAAAAATCTACCTTTTTTTAAAAAATCAATTATTAAACCCACCATATATAGTGCCTGTCATTGCCATCACGGCATCACCCCATCACCCCATCACCCCATCACCGCCATGACCATTACAACCATCAACAATACATTATTAAATATAAAATTATGGGAACCTTTTTTGATAAATTGATTTGTTAGTATTTTTTATAAATATTTTTTTAATATTATTTTGAAGAAAAAAAGCAAACTATATCCACTTTTTTTTTTTTTTTTTTTTTTTTTTTTTTTTTTTTTTTTTTTT
>PYAF01003332.1:122176-140973 GCA_007407185.1 Glycine tomentella | reverse complement strand
TTTGGACTTGATACTTGGATGTTATTGTTGCTGTTGCTGTCTCTGGGATTGTGTGATTCGTAGTATTTCTTTTTAAGTGATCTGTATTTTATGGATGACTGTACACGGACTGTTGTGATTAAATGTACTGCTCTTTATGAATAATCGTGGTAAGGATAATTATTTACGTCACTTACAATTTACAATTTAGTAAGCAACGTGAAAAGAATTTTCGAAAAAAATTTTATACTAAACTAATTTTAATACAAAAGGACACGAGCTTTTATCTAAAATCAATCAAGCACGAGAGAGTTAAGAGAGGCGTTACACCTTTCACCATGGTTTATGCTTTATTTATAGGATTCTAACCTAGACCTTGATGACGGACGATTGAAGCCCAATATCTTCTTCCGGGATATTCGGAGATGTGGATAACTGAAAGATAGCAGTTATATCTTCTATTTTCTGGTGGTTATGATAATGGGTTAGTGGAAGTTTAAATATTTGAATTGCTAAGATAAAGGATATCTTTTATCCGTAACAGATGCCCCTCAGCCCGGTCATCTAGCATTCTGGGTGGTCGGGATGTATCAGTAATGAAGCCGACCATGTTTTTAAGAAAAATCCGAGCCGAGGTAATCATCATCCGAGCCGAGATAATCAACGTCCGAGGTAAACTGCCCCTTGCCGAGGTAATCGACCTCCGGGGTAAATTTCATATCTGCCCCTTGTCGAGGTAATCGACCTCTCTGACTGTTTCCACTAGTCACTTCTTACCAACTTCAGTGTCGAGCTATCTTTTGTCTTTTCAAAATAGCCTGGAAAGCTATGAACATCGAGGAATGGAACGACTTCTCGCTCTCAACTGCCACGTGTCTTGTCGATTAAACTGTCATTTCTTTGCACGCTTTAATCATTTCCTTTTTGTGATAATGGCTTTTATGCCATTTCCATGACCTTCCAGATCCAGCAGTTATTACCCGCATCTTTTGAATTCTGGCGGTTACTCTTTTTGTTTAATGTGCCCCTTCCGTTTCATTTCATTATGGTGCTTTATTTCGATTTTCCCTCCGCAACTTCTGCATTCTCATTTCCTCTTGCGCCTTCTCTGAATCACTTGCAACTTCTGCACTCTCATTTTCTCTTGCGCCTTCTCTGAATCATTTGTTTCTCGCTGTCAATTCTCCTTCCATCAATCCTCCTTTATTCCAAGTATTTCTCATTTACATTCTTCTTTTATTTACTGCCATTTTAATTCCTTGTTTTTCATCCTGTTCTGCACAAACCCTAAGTGCCAATATTTTTTGCAGGTTCCTTTCACCTTCCATAATCCCCAGTTCTTGTGCACTTTCCGCATTTCTGTGTTCTTCCAATATATATCATGAAATACACCCTTGAAGAAGAAGAAAGAATCCCCAGAACGGTTTCTCCTCGTTCTGCATTCTGGTTCTTTGGTCTCCCCCTTTCTGAAGAAGAGAAGAGAAAATCCCTGCTTCGGGTTCCTTCTAACCCTGGCAGTTCACGAGTCCCTATTCCCAAACCCCCCAATCCTTCCAGATTAGGGTCCTCTAGGTTAGGGTCATCGTCACATCAAAGGTCTACAATACTTTCCTTAGAGTCTAGGGTACCCCCCAGGGCTCCCGTTCCTTCGAGTAATGCCCCTTCAATCAGTCTTGGCAATAATCCCATGCCCGAGCCAGAGTTTGAAATCCGATACGAACACTGTTCGAAATGTGTTGATGAATTCATATATTTAGCCAATAAGGATCTCAATAACCAGGCTGATGCCCTACTGGATCAGTGCTGACATAATCCCATTATGGTTCCTAAGCCCCTTCCAAAAGAGGCCAATACACCAACACCCTGGTTAGATCGTAGTGCTGGGGTGCCGACTTCTGTTGAAGATTCCGCCATACCGGCTCCGACCTTGTCTCACCCTAGCCCCTTGATGGTTCATCCTCCAGGTATTTTACTAATTGCTGTCTTCTTTATTATCGTAGGTAATCATGGACTCATCTCGTGCCAGAATTTTTGAGGAATCCGCGACCGGGTCTCGAGCTCAAACTCTTTCCCCTGCTTTAACAGGTAGGTTTCCCTGGGTTACCCATGAGGTGTTACAACACACCTCGGTGCTGGATTCCGAGGGCCTTGCTTTACTCCCCCTCGGGGTTCAGGAAGGCTTTTATGTCTGCCTTCCCAGCCCGGATGAGCCTATTTGCTCTACTCTGGAGGGCAATGATCCCGATTTCTTTTTATTTTATAAAGACATAATTACTCGGTTGGGAGTTTGTCTTCCCTTTACCGACTTCCAAATGCGGGTGTTAGATCATCTGCAAGTCGCCCCTTCTCAAATTCATCCGAATGGCTGGGCTTTTATGCAAGCCTTTGAAATTCTTTGCCAAAAACTAGAAATTCCCTGCACTTGTTCTTTATTCTTCTATTTTTTTCACTGTCCAAACCAACCGATCAGGTAGAGAACCTGCCGACCGGAAAGGGTGGACTTCTTTCCGATGCCGTAATGACCGCGGCCATTCTGACCGTCGGCTTTTTTCTTTATATGCCGAGTCCTTCAAGGGCCTCAAAGATAAATTCTTTAAAGTTGTTGTCGAACCCGGCCAACACCCTTTCTTTTCTAATTCCTCTGATTCTTCCTCGGGATCTTGGAAGTTTCCATTATACTGGTCTTCCACTCATCACGACCTTCCTTCTGCTTTTTATCGAACCGACGAGACTCGGTTGTCGGATTCCGATGCTACTTCTGCAGCTCGAATAATGTCATACAAAGAATCACAAAGCTTGGCCCCTATAGCTTATTATATTCAGTGTGGTCAGTTTAAATTTCTTTCAAATTGAAAACTTGACTTCCTTTATTGCTAACATTAACTTTGATGTTTCTGTGCAGCGGTCGAAATGAACTCCAACCTTGTTCCCCGACCCGCTCACCTCGTGGCCCTCAAATCTCGGAAGAAGCGAAAGCTGACCGAGGGAAAAGGCAAGGCCACGACCAGTGATCCCAGCCCAGCCCCGACTCCTGCCGAGCTCGTTTTGGAGGCTCCCTCAGTTCCTCCTCCGCCCTCTTCTACTGCGGTCTAGGCGCCCGTGGTCATCCTCGACGCCCCCATGGCGGACCCTATCGTGGATGCCCTGGCCCCTGCTGATGCCCCTGCCTCGGTGCCCAAGTCTCCCGAGAAACGCATTTAACTGTCCCCCCGATCTCTTTGGGACAAGGGTGTAACTCGGAAATTTTTTCAAGTCGCTCGGGTACCCAAGAGGTATTCTGACTTGGTCCTTTTCTTGGACCCCGAGCTGGAGGAGCTGAGCTCGATGGAGCTGACTTGCTTGAAGAGTGTCACCCTGCTTGGAAGCTTGGCTTCTTTAAATAAAAAAAGCTTGCAAGGTGGCTGTCAAGCTTGAAGCTTCCGAGAACGAGACTCGGCGACTTCAACAGGAGCTGGACTCAGCTCGGGAAAGTGCTGCAGCCTCGACCAAGGAAGTGGAGTCATCTCGGGCCGAGACTAAAGAGGCGCAAGAGTCAGTGGCCAAGCTGAATTCCGAGCTCGAGGCTTCTCGGGCCCAGTTTAAAGCTTCTCGGGCAGAGGCTGAATCCTCCGGGGCTGCCGTGGCCAAGCTGGAAGAGAATTTGACCGTATTCCGAGGTCGGGCCTCCGACGCTCGCGACCGGTGTGATCAGCTACTTGCTCTTAATGACAAGAAAACTAAGGAAGTAGCTGATACCCTTGATGAACTTATGTTTGTTCAGTCGCAGCTAGCTCGGTCCACCGAAGCTTCTTTTAACAATGCTTTGGGTCAAATTCGTTTCCTGAATCCAGGCGTCGAGCTGAACACCGCGGGCATGCACTTCAAATCTTATGTCGGGAATGGCCAGCTGCTGACCGTTTCTGACAGTGAGGAGGATCCAGCTCGGGATGATGGCGGAAACTGAAGGGCCGGGATGCCGATTTTATTTGTACTTGTTTTTATTGCTTTTCTTTCAAACAATTTCCGAACGATTTATCTTTGATGATGTACAATTTATTTCACAATTTATCTTAACTTTCTTGACTTGTCAATCGCGATTTGCTTTGCCACTTTACTTCTTCCGTATTCTGGCTTCAATGGCCAAGTATTTTTTAACCCGAATCATTGGTCGGGATTTGAATACTTCATTTCTTTCATATTCTCGTCTTAGCAACTGTTAAATGTATTCGCAATGTTAATTTGTAGATGTAATTCGTTCGGCAAACCTGATGATTCACCCATGATTAAGTAGTTACGTCAGCCTGATCAGGACCGAGTTAATACAAAACAACGACTAAGCGCTCAAATTTGTGCACAATAAAACGTTCCTTACAATAAGGATTTCATTAAGATTCTTCGAAGATTTACATAAGTTCATGATCTCAATGACAGATTTGCACGGGTTTTATATTCCCGGTTTACATAATCAACTAATGAGAAATACATGAAAACTTTATGGTGATTCCTACTAAAGGAAACCACAGTGAACTCCCATGATCCCTATGACGGGCTCAATGACCAATTAAAGGGAAACACATGGTGAGAACAATAATCCATGATCCCTATGACGGGCTCAATAGCCAATTAAAGGGAAACACATGGCGTCCATGATTCCGATGACGGACTTAAAGCCAACTAAAGGGAAACACATGGTGAAATTCCATGATTCCAATGACGAGCTTAAAGCCAACTAAAGGAAAACACATGGACTTTCTCGACTGCACACTGTCAGCTATAATATTTCTTTAACTTGTCCACGTTCCACGTCCGTTTGACTTGTTTGCCTTCTAGTGTTTCCAACAGATATGCTCCTTGCCCAAGATTTTGGACAACCCGGTATGGTCCTTCCCAATTTGCTGCTAACTTCCCATCTCGGGCATTTTTATTCCCGATGTTTGCTCGTCGTAACACGAGATCGCCTTCTTCGAAAGATCTCGATTTCACTTTTTTGTTGAATCTTTGAGCCAATTTACCTTTCCTGTGTAAATCTCGGTGATGTGCAGCTGTGCGGACCTCTTCTATTAAATCCAGCTCGGCAACGAGTGTAGTATCATTGTCTTCCTTTTGAGACATGTGCTGCCTTCTCCAGGACGATTGGCCGATCTCTACAAGTATCATGGCTTCACAGCCATACGTCATTCTGAATGGAGTTTCTCCAGTAGCTATTTGAGCCGTAGTTCTATAGGCCCACAACACATAATAAAGCTGTTCTACCCAGTTTGGGCCGGCTTCATGCATTCTTTTCTTTAACCCGTCGAGGATAACTTTATTTGCTGCTTCTGCTTGGCCGTTAGATTGCGGGTGCTCTACTGAGGCAAAGTGATGCTTGATGTGGAAACCAGTCATCATTGCCTTGAACGTGTTGTCGGCAAATTGTGTCCCGTTATCGGTAACAATTTCTGCCGGGATTCCGAACCTCGCTATTATGCTCCGCTCCAAGAATTTTTGAACCCGGGCCGAGGTGATAGCAGCTAGAGGCTCGGCCTCGATCCACTTGGTAAAATAGTCAACGACCACTATTAGCCATCTCATTTGGCCTTTGGTGGCTTTAAACGACCCTAAGAGATCCATGACCCATTTATAAAAAGGCCATGGAGCTGTGATCAAACTGAGCTCGGATGGAGGGATCCATAATATTTTCGCATGCTTCTGACAGCTGTCACATTTCTTCACGTGCTCTGCTGCGTCTGCCTTCATAGTCGGCCAGAAGTATCCTGCGCGAAGAGCTTTTAATGCTAAAGCTCTTGCCCCCATGTGTTGTCCGTTAATTCCCTCATGTATCTCCGAGAGCACGTACTCAGCCTGATCTGACCTTAGGCATTATAAAAGCGGGGTGTGAAGGCCTCAGCGGTACAGTTCACCATCAATAATCACATACATCGCAGCATCTCGGATTAATCTCTTTGCCTCCAGACCCTCGTCCGGGACGACCCCTTGCTCTAAATAGTTGACGATAGGCCTCTTCCAATCCTCAGCAACCAATATGGTCATGATGCACACCGGCTGGGCGAGCTCCTGCTGGATAACTGTTCTGTGGTTACCTGTTCCTTTCGTACTAGCCAACTTTGATAATATGTCGGCTCGGGCGTTCTCCTCTCTTGGAATGTGGGCGACTATTACTTCATCAAACTCCGCCATGATCTCCTTTACTTTAGCCAGGTATTTGGCTAGTAAGGGGCCCTTGGTTTGATACCTCCCCTTAATCTGTGCCGAGACAAGTTGTGAGTCAGTGAATATGTTCACTCGTGACGCTCCCTGCTCCTTTACCTGCTTTAGCCCGGCAATCAACGCTTCATATTCCGCTTAATTGTTTGAAGTCGGAAAATTAAGCTAGAGCGACTGTTCAATAAATACACCGTCGGGGTTCTCAACGATGACCCCGGCTCCGCTTCCCTTAGCATTAGAGGAACCGTCAACATATACTTTCCACGCCCTATCCTCCTTTTGGGTGGATGATGTCGGGGTTAACTCTACCACGAAGTCGGCCAAAGCTTGCGATTTGATGGCGTGACGGGTCTCATACTGGATATCGAACTCGGATAACTGGATAGCCCAATTCATCATTCTTCCCGCTAAATCTGGCTTGTGTAACACTTGCCGAATGGGCTGATTTGTTCTCACAACAACAGTATGGCTTTGAAAATTCGGGCGAAGTCTCTTTGCTGTAGTGAGCAGAGCAAAAGCCACCTTTTCAAGCTTCTGGTATCTTAATTCCGAGTTCTTGAGAGCTCGGCTTACAAAGTATACTGGCCATTGAGTCTTGCCTACTTCTCTGACTAGGACCGCGCTGATGGCCTCTTCCCCGACTGAAAGATATAGGACGAGTGTTTCGCCTGGTTCGGGCTTTGACAACACTGGAGGTGAGGCTAAACATGTCTTGATCTGCTGGAAAGCCTCTTCACACGCCGAGTTCTATCCTATGCTCGCTTCTTTCTTCAATAACTTGAAGAAAGGGAGGGCCTTTTCCACGGATCTTGAAAGAAACCGGGTTAAGGCCGCCATCCTTCCCGTCAACCATTGGACTTCCTTCTTGTTAGAAGGAAATTGCATATCCAGAACAGCCTTGCATTTATCCGAGTTTGCCTCTATTCCTCTGTGAGTTAGCATGAAACCCAGGAACTTCCCGGCTTTTACTCCGAATGCATACTTTAGCGGATTTAATCGTATGCTATGTTGCCTTAGCTTCTGGAAGGTTTCTTCCAAATCCTGAATATGGTCTCTGGCTGCTGGTGTTTTCGCGATCATGTCGTCGATGTACACTTCAATATTGCGCCCGATCTGATCTGAGAAGACCCTATTCATCATCCGCTGGTAAGTTGCCCCGGCATTTTTTAAATCGAAGGGCATGACATCGTAGCAATAGTTTGCTTCAATACCTCGAAATGCCATTTTTTCTCGGTCGTCTGGATGCATAGTATCTGATTATACCCAGAATAAGCGTCCATAAATGACAGCAACTGAAAACTTGCCGAGTTATCGACGAGTTGGTCAATACTTGGCATCGGATATGAATCCTTGGGACAAACTTTATTCAGGTCTGTGTAATCAACACAGACTCGCCATTTCCCATTGGACTTCCTCACCATTACCACGTTGGAAAGCCATGTCGTATATTGTATCTCCCTTATGAACCCGGCCTCCAACAATTCTTCAATGTGCTTTGTCAAAGCTTGCCTTCTATCCGGGCCGAGCTTCCTGTTCTTTTGTGCTACTGGCTTGGAGCCGGGATACATTGCCAATTTGTGGCAGCAGAAGGTAGGCTTAATTCTAGGTATCTCGGATGCCTTCCAGGCAAAGACATCCTGATTTTCCCTCAGGCATTGGATTAGCTTGCCCTTGGTTTCTGGATCACATTGTTTACCTACCTTCGTAATTTGCTCTGAAGAGCTACCAATCTGAACATTCTCAAGCTCGTCCATCGGCTCTGGTCTCCATTCCTCAATATCCCGCATATCCAATTCTACCAAATTGATTGGCTTCCGGGACGAAGGGGTCTCAATCCGAGAGTTTGATAGCTCTCCCTGCCGAATCCGAGGTGGAGAAGACGGGCCTCCCTCAGTTTCTCTGATCATGTTGTAGTAGCACTGCCTGGATTCTCTTTGATCTCCGCAAATGGTAATGACTTTGCTGAGGTGTCCGATCATCTTCATCTTCTGATGCTTGGTGGACATCAGGATATCCCATTTATGGAGTGTGGGTCTGCCTAAAATAATATTGTATGGGGACGGGAATTTAGCAATTGTGAACGTGACCCTTTCTGACTTGAAGCCTTCCTTCGTTCCCAGTGTGAGCTGAAGATCGATGGCCCTCTTTAAGCCAGTGTCTTCCCCATTGAAACCATATAGCATGGTTTGGCATGGCTTCAGATCTTCCTCCTTCAAATTCATCTTTTTAAATGCGCTCCAGTTGATGATGTCGGCCAAACTACCATTATCGACAAATATTCTCTTGACCTAGAAGTTGGCCACCGTCCCCGTTACGATGAGGCCGTCCTCATGATCGGGTACCACTCTTTTCAGATCTTCCTCGGTAAAATACATTAGCGGGGGCGCGGCTTTCTTGCTATTTCCGTCGCTGCTTTCCTTGAACCTCGGCCTATCCCTTACTGACATCACTTCCTTGAGGTACTTCTTCCACTGGTTGGCTGTATCACCTCCTCCTCCCATTCCTCCTGTGATGACGTTGCATTCGAACTCGGGCTCTGGGAAATCCTCGTCTTTCTTGCTCTTCTTGTCATCTCGTTGCTTATTCTCCTGTTGGGCCTTTCTTTTGGCTTGGTGCCCCTGAGTTCGAATCACATACTGGCGCAGTTTGCCTTCACGCACAAACCTCTCTATTGCATCTCGGAGCTCCCAGCACTGGTCGGTCGTATGTCCCGGTCCGTTGTGGAAATCACAGTACCAGGAATAGTTCAGCCCTTCTCTCCTTACTATGGGAGGAGGTCGGTCGACTTTCCTCATCTCGGTAAAAGCCACCTCCTTTCATATCTGTCCACGCGTAGCATTCAGCGGATCATACTTGTCAAACTTCAATTCGTATCTCCCGGGCCTGAAACGGGGGTCAGGAATGGTTCGTGGAGGTCGGCCTGCCGGGGTATTCGACGGATGCCGACTAGATTGTCCGAGCTGTGGATTCTCCTGACGTCGATTCCTTGGTGATGAGGGCTTTTTTTTCCCTCGGAGCCGAGTTAGCGATTTCCATCTGCTCCAACTCCAAATATTTTTAGATCGGACCCTGAACTCGTTTAGAGACTTCACAGGATCCATATAAATCGATTTGGCAAGACGGGAAGACCCGTTGAGCCCAGCTGAAAGAAGATGGACATGAACTTTCTCTTCCAAACCTTGCACTTGCAACGCGACTTTCTTAAACCGATCCAGGTAACTTTGCAACGTTTCCCCTGGCTGCTGACGTATCTTACCCAGGGCAAACTCGGATTTTGGTTGCTTCTTGCTTGTTGCAAAATTTAGCAAGAACTTCTGGCCAAAATCTTTGAAGTTATGGATGGACCGCGGCGGCAAGGAATGAAACCAGGTTTGGGCAGCCCCAGTTAGAGTGGTAGCAAAAATTCGTGAGATGATGGGTTAGGTTCGTCAATACCTCGAACGCACATCTGCATGTCAAACTCGTCAATATGTACCTGCGGATCTTGGCTTCCGTCATATTTGGACAAAAACGAGCCGTCGAAGTCTTCCAAGAACTGAGCATCCACAATTTGGTCAACGAACGGGCTATTATTTTGGTGACCCCGACGGTACTTTCTCCGATATGTACCATCGCCTTGTCCGGGGTGACGGATAATCTCTCCCGTCGGTCTTTCTTCCATAGCATAATCTGGTATCATGGCCGAGGAAAGGTGAAGTGCCTCATGATGAGAACGAGATACTCTCCCCTGCTCGGACTGATCGATTGGGTCCCTATTGCCGGTCCCAGCAGTGCAGGCCGATGTCTCTGGTCTCTGCCTCCTGGTTGCTGCATAGAGTTGCTCGGTCCCCCCTCCTGTTGCCATGTTCTCCGCATTGTGCTCCGGGTGCTCGGTATTCTGCCAGCGTCCTTCTTCTCTTCGTTTAGCACTGCCTTCGTCCAACTGAGCGATCAAATGCTGAATATCTTCCTGGTGATGGAGTTCATAATGCTTCTCCAGATTCTCCATTTGAGCTAAGAGAGACTGGAGAGCGTTCTGGATGAAACGCTGAGTGGTGTCTGGTTCCTTTGGTGCGACAGGTGGTGCGTTGGCTGGCGCGTGTGCTGCTGGTCCCGCACGGGATGAGTCCGTATGGGACAATGCGTTTTCTACCACCACATTTTCTGGGTTTGGATTTCTGGGTGGTTCGTCGTGCCTGGCAATCCGATGCCTTCTGGTGATAGCCATTGTGAGCTAGTGGGATTCGAAGTTTATCGTCCCCACAGACGGCACCACTGTTCTGCTCAAAGAGAACAGAAATGTCCAACAAGTGGTGTTGGATACTTTTATGTAGGATCAGGCTCTCTCTATCTTAAGAAGCTTATGAAATTGAAGAAGCTTAAGAAAGAAGAAGATCACAGCAGCAATACTCACAACACAATTGGTGTGCGGTGTGTGCCGTGTGAATGGAAAGAGAGAGTCGGAATTGTGTGTACCTTTCACCATGGTTTATGTTCTATTTATAGGATTCTAACCTGGACCTTGATGACAGACGATTGAAGCCCAATATCTTCGTCCGAGATATTCGGAGATGTGGATAACTGAAAGATAGCAGTTATATCTTCTATTTTCTGGTGGTTATGATAATGGGTTAGTGGAAGTTTAAATATTTGAATTGCTAAGATAAAGAATATCTTTTATCCGTAACACAATGCAAGGAAAAAATAAGAGTGTTGTGAGTCTTAAGTCTGGCAGTTTTTTCGTTGGAAGTCAACACCGAAATGCAGAAATCCAGAGGGGGTGAAACAGGCGAACTCTCTATGGGAATGTACGTGCATCACATACTCACTAGGTAAAACACTCGTAACTTTTTCCATAATCGAGGAGGGTTTTGAAGGTCGTGTAAATGTTGTTACATTGGCATCTCCGAGGACAGTGGCAAGGGCTCTTCTGCAAACCTATACCTGCGGGTCACAAAAAATGACAGGTACAGAATCTTATGTAATTACATGAACACCAAATTCGAGGGCTCGTACAATTCCTTTAAGGAGAATTACTACGTGCCACCTCTACCAGAAAGAGAAGTGATTTGTTACTTTTGTCACGATGGCGGCTCCGGTGGCTGTTTCACTTTGGAGAAGAAGAAGTACGAGGATGATGTCATCATCGCGGAGAGGGTGAAGGCCAAGCACGACTTTGTTGTCGGCGAAGAGACCATGCACGTGAAAATAAGAATAATAAGGAATGGTGGTGGGAGAGAAGGGTTGAACGTTGAGGTGGAGTGGCCAGTTAAGCTTACAAAGGATTATATGAATAATGTGGTTTCAAGAATGGAGAGGAAGATGAAGATTGAGATTGAGGCCAGCACGGTGGATCTTGTTAGAAACACCATGGGTCAATATTTTGCCTAAGGACAGCAACGACAGAGAGGATGGTGATGATTCTCGCATGCATATGCATTGGTTGATTACTCAACGTACGAATAGTCAACGTATTAATCCAACCTTCTATCTTGCATGAGACGTCTAAGAGGAACAAATTAAACCTAGTTTAAACGATAGTGCAAGTTTTTTTTTCCTAGATCAGAGATTACGTGTGTCTCTCAATTCATTAGGTCATAGACTAATCCCGCTCACGATGTGTGGCTGCCGCTGGTCTCAGGGAATTTCACATTGTGAGAATTGAACCCGGATTCTCCTACTAAATAGACCGTTTTTACTTATCTGAACATAGTGGGACCTTACACCACTGCGCCAATGACAAAGGTTTCAAAAGAAAAGTAAGAGTTTTGATCCTTTTGTAAAATAACTTTTATGTATTTTATTTTCATACATACACTATATGAGAATAAGAGAAACAAATCACCAGCTAGTGCAAGTCACCATGTGTATGGTGAAAATTGAGTGATCAGTTGTATTGTCATTTAGAAAAGTAATAATGTGATAATTTTAAAAAATAATCTCATGAATTATGTGTTTTAATTTGAATTATTTAAAATAAGATTTATTTATTTATCTCGACAAATATTCTCAAGCTAGATTTGTCCAAGTTTTATAAAGGAGTATAAATTCTCCTACTTCCAATTAATATTAATGAAAAAAATAGTTCAGTCCAATTTGAAAACAATTCAATTTGATTCAAAGTACAATGTAGGTTGAATTTGAGAAAACAATTTGTCGAACTAAAAAAATAATGCATATTGTTTTCTTGTCTAGTTTGATTCAAATGAATGGTTTTTCTAAATTGGTTTAGTTCTTATATAGTTCAACTCAGTTCTGGCTTTTTGAACACCCTTTATGGTTTTTAACAATCTTCAGCACACCTTCTTGGTGCACTAGCAATCTCAATGCTCATGTCATAAGGTTTGATATATCTCAACTTGATGGAAGTGTGTTAGCTAGGTTTGATCATGTCTAAACTCGATTATCATCCCAAATTATAAATTTGACAAGGTTTAGAGAAATTGTGAGTGATCATGAGGTCTTGGGGTTGTCTTGCGGTTGAATTTGGAAAAAAGTGAGTTTATGAACCATAATTTGGAGATTGAAGATTTTCAAGGGATTCCATTATTAATGGGGTATTTAGTGTTAGTTTGATGTTTGAGTTTAAGTATTCATTTGTGGGTTTCTTTGGGTGATTTTAGATGGTAGGGTAGCCATTTATGGCATACGAGATGCAAATTTGTGATAAACTCACAAAGTTGTAGAATTACATTTTCGCTTAGCGAGAGTACCTCCATTAAATTGATTTTGGCTTAATTAGCAAGTTAACTCTCGTTGAGTGTAACAATCCATCGTTGTTACATGGAACTAGAAATTATAAAATTCATTTAAATCTCTTCAATTAATTTAATTATAAAAATACTTGTAAACTTTTTTTTTTGTTTCAAAGGTCAAAAACTAAAATGCACAACTTCAAAATAAAACATCACATGATACACACACAACATCATAGTAATCCAAATATCCTTAGAACATACATATAAGTATAAACCACTTTATAAGGATAAACTATATAAACTCAAAGTCGATCAACACATACATAATTTTAAAGAATAAACAAAAACAAATAACGCGTCTTCATGACCAAATACACATATTCCTGAAGCCTCCAAAGACATTGGACCACCTCCTATCCATCTACTCCTCGCGTACGTTAGGTATAAAATCATCACAAACATGAACCACATGCGTAACAACGCAAGGATAAACTTACAAAAATCAAGCATACTAAAACATAATGCAACTTAATAGTTAAAGCATGATCCATTATCAACACATATATAACAAACATGTAGAAATCATACATAAAAATAAGTTTTAGAATTCTCACAACTTGACATTTATTAATAATCTTCAGTTTATCAATCATAACAAAAAGATTCAATCATCACACATTATCATCATCATCAAACATCAAAGTACCTCCATGAATCATCAACTAATACATCATTCTCAAATCACAATTACCAATGCACATGTTTAAATATCATATTATGTCATGCTAACTTTTTTACTTTTGGAAGATTTTACCTTTAGAAATTAACCCAAATACATCCCTTAACATAATCACACCTTGACCAATTTGGGGAAACCTGAATTAATCCTACAAAGAAAGTGTAGTTTTATAAAAATAGATGATTGTGGATAGTGGCTTGCCTTTAATAATAATTTCAAACACCTTAAACTATATAGGGATTCGTTCACTTATCCATCCTATAGGTCCTTTCATCGTTAGCCATCACTGATAACCCCTAGCACTAGGTTGAGGGCCTTCTTAGCACCCCAATTTGCGTGCCTACTTACATACAATGTCATTCATTAATGCGTGCATGTTATAATTAATCAAATCAATATCATTCGCCATCACAAATTCATTCAGCAATTTCAACACCATAAAAGGTTATAATATCATAGATTCATCATTCATATTCTCATCACAAACATGAATCCATCTATAGTTCCATAAACCTAGCAAGACATTTCAACACCTTGAATTCTTGCAACAACTCATCAAAAGCTCATATAAATGTGAATCTCATGATCTCACATAAAGTCAACTCTAATAATGAAACAACATCATCTCAACAACATCTCATATCGTCATCAGTTCATTAAGATCTCAAAACAACTAACTTAGCAAGGAAAACAAACATTAATCATATCCACATCAAAACTGGTCATTAGACGTGAAATTGTTAATTGGATGCAAGACTAGCCATTAGACCCGAATTCTACAGAATTTCAAAATTTTATAAAATTGTCTCTCATGGCTTCCAAATCATTCCAAAACAAACTCAAACTATTTTTTTTTATCAGTTTTAATACATAAACAACATCAAAACTCTTCAAAAATAGGAACTTTTCACCAATATTCATGAAATAATCAAAAACCTCAATTTCAAAACTCAAAACCTCAAATAGTCAAACTTCCATTTTAAACAACATGATTCACAGTGCAATGTAAAAAGATAGTTCGATTCATTTCGAAAACCATTCAATTTGGTTTAGAGTACAACGTAGTTTGAATTTGAGAAAACAATTTGTTGAACTAAAAAAATAATGCAAACTATTTTCTTATCTAGTTTGATTCAGACAAAATGGTTTTTCTAAATTGGTTTAATTCTTACGTAGTTCAACTCAGCTTTGGCTTTTTGAACACCTCTTATGGTCTTTAACAATCTTCACCACACCTTCTTTGTGGCTAACAATCTCGATGATCATGTCGTGAGACTTGATCTATCTAAACTTGATGGAAGTATGTTAGCTAGGTTTGATCAAGTCTTAAACTCAATTAGCATGTCAAGTTATAAATTTGATGAGGTTTAGAGAAATTGTGAGTGATATTGAGGTCTTGGGTTTGTCTTGCGATTGAATTTGGGAAAAAGTGGGTTTGCAAACCTTAACTTGAAGAGTTAGGATTTTCAAGGGTTTTCGTTATTAGTGGGGTGTTTAGTGTTAGTTTGATGTTTGAGGTTAAGGAATCATTTGTGGGCCTCTTAGGGTGATTTTAGATGGTATAGGGTAGCCATTTATGACATAGGAGATGCAAATTTGCGGTAAACTCATAAAGTTGTAGAATTACATTTTGGCTTCGCAAAAACACCTCCATAGAACAATTTTGGCTTAATTAGCAAGTCAACTCTCATTGAGTGTATCCGATGTTGTTACATCAAACTATAAACTATATCATACGGAAGACTTTATTTTAATTCATTTAAAATTCTTCAATTGGTTTAATTATGAAAATACTTGTAAACTTTTCGTGTTTCAAAGGTCAAAGACTAAAACATACAACTTCAAAAATAAAACATCACATGATACACACACACACACAAAAAAAAAAAAAATACAACATCATAGTAATCCAAATCTCCTTAGAACATGCATTTAAGTATAAATCACTCTATAAGGATAAACTAAATAAATTCTAAGTCGATCAACACTATACATAATTTTAAAGAATAAACAAAAACGGATAATGCTTCTTCACATACGTCAAGCCTTCAAAGACACTGGACCACCTCTTATCCATTTGCTCCTCACATACGATAGATACAAGATCATCACAGGCACAAACCACACGTGCAACAGTGCAAAGGTAAAACAAAAAATAAGCATACTAAAACATAATGCAATTTAAGAGTTAAAGGATAATCCATTATCATCACATATATAACATAACATCTAAAAATCATACATAAAATACAAGTCTAAGAATTCTCATAACATGACATCTCTCTGTTCATCAACCATTATAGAAAGATTCAATCATCACACACCACCATCATCAGTCCATGAATCATCAGACATCAATGTATCTCCATGAATCATCAAGTAATACATCATTCTCAAGTCACAATTATCAATGCACATGTCTAACTATCATGTTATGTCAAAATAACTCCTTACTCTCAGAAGATTTCACCTTGAGCAATTAACCCAAGTACATTCCTTAACAAAATCATACTTTAAACAATTCAGGGAGACTCAAATTCATTGTACGGAGGAAGTGTGAATTTATCAAAAATGGATGAGCATGAGTAGTGACTTACCTCCGATAAGACTTGCAACAACCATAACTTATTTAGAGATTCATCTACCCATCCATTCTATAGATCCTTTCACCGTTAGCCACCATCGATAACCCCCAACACTAGGTTGAGAGCCTTCTTAGCACCCCAACTTGTGTGCCTACTCACATCCAATGTCATTCATTAATGCATGCATGTTATGATCAATAAAAATAATATCATACGTCATCACAAATTCATTCTCCAATCTCAAACCATAAAAGGTTATAACATCATATATTCATCATTCCTATTCTCATCACAAGCATGAACACACCTATAGTTCAATAAACCTAACCAGACATTCCAACACCTTGAATTCTTACAATTACTTATCAAAAGCTCATACGGATGTGAATTTCATGATCTCACATAAAGTCAACTCTAATAATAAAACAACATCGTCTCAACCACATATCATATCATCATCAACCCATTAAGATCTCAAAATAACTAATTTGCACAAGAAAAACAATATTAATCACGACCATATCAAAACTGGTCATTGGATGCAATACTAGTCATTAGACGCAAATTCTGCAAAATTTTGAAATTCTATAAAATTATCTCTCATTACTTCCAAGTCATCTAAAAACAAGCTCAATTTATCTTCTATCAATTCCAATACATAAATAACATTAAAATCCTTCGCAAATATGAACTTTTCACCAATACTCATCAAATAATCAAAAATCCCAATTTCAAAACTCACCCTCAAATGGTTAAAATTCCATTTTCAAATAACATGATTCATTTTCCAACAACATTGAAACCAATCCATAGCAACCTAAGCATAGAAAAAGGATAAAACTTCCTTTACTTATTCAAACTCAAAAGATGACTTTGTGGAGAGGAAGAAGGAAAAGAAGGAACTTTGGGTAAGGAACTTTGGGTTCAAAATGGAAGCTTTCTCCCACTCATAACACATATCCACACCATCCATATCACCCAAACCCCAGAAACTAACAAAAACAACATCAAAATCATGAAAATTAAAACTTTTATGAACTTTCAAAACTGCTTATGGAGGGAAAACAAAAATAGAAGATGAAACGAGAAGAATGAGAGTTCCTTACTACTAAACTAGCCTCAAAACTTGAAATAACACTGTTACAAGGTCCCTTGAGTCGAGTAAATTCAAGGTCTTAGAGAGGAAGAAGAAAGTGAAATGACAGTGTTTGTATTTTGATTCAGATTTATAAAGGATTTGTGAGTAGTTTATGACTTTAACACTTCCTTCTCTTTACACCCCACACTCCCATCCCTTTCCCATGACTTAAGGTCCATCCACTTAGGTCCAAACACTCTAAAAATCATCAAAACATACATACAACATAACATAAGCATAAATATAACAACTTATCATCTCATAATTACAGACACTTAAATTTAATTGCTATTGTAATCTAATTAAAACAATTAGTCAAACATTCTAGGAATTACAAGGTTACATTGAGCAAGGGCACCAATGGAAAACCAATTTGGCTAAGTGAGTGAGTGTCGATTGAGTGAACATGAGTTGACTAGTTGAGTTTAATCCATTTTAACATCCCTAGTAGTAGAGAGGGATGTAAAAGGAAAAGAGAAACCTTAACTGAGACATGTCATCATCTAACTTATATGCATTGGGTATCACTAATCTTGCATAACAAGATCAATTGGACTTTTGTTAGCCACATCAACATTTTTGTGGTGAAGAATAATTGTAAAGTGCAAACAAGACACTATAGACATTAAAGGTACGGATAATAATAAAAAATTATGGAGATCAAAATCAAATTTTGTTATATTTCAAGTACAAAAGATATTTAAGTTTTTTTTTTAACTATTTAAGTTTTTATTTATTTATGAATGTGATTCATTTGTTTTGATTTTTTCTTACCTTATACCTATTTCATGATGACTTGGCCAAAATATTATACATAAATATGTCATATCTGAATGGTCATGTTAGTGGATCTAACTCTTCTTCATATAGACACATGAGATCTGTGGATCCACCTGATGGGATTACATACCCTTATATCTATATTTCTCGTATTGGACCTTCTAATAAATGGAGAAGATATTTTTTTTCATATTAGTAAGGGGTGACATGACTTCTTATGAGACATACTTATTTAACCAATAAAATTAATATTTAGAATCGAAATTGGGCGAGGAGGGGAAAATGTATAATCATTTTTTTAATAAAAAGTATTTAGGCCAAAAGTTAAAGATTAATTTTTCAAAATATTAAAATGTATTTAAGGGTCTAACATCATTTATTTTAAAAATAAGGAATTAAAATTAAATTTTTAAAACTTTTAATAAACTAAGACATAATTAATTTTTATTTATTTTATATATGACTTTTCTGATTTTAGACAATTTCTAAGTGTTTTTTTTTTGTCAAAACTAAGCTTATTATTTGAAGGCTGGTAGTAATCAGTAGTATAAATGGACTTAAAATATAATAGAGACAGCGGGCCATAGGAGGGAAAACAAGAGCACCCAAAAGGAGCGAAGAAGGAACATTGAGTAGCTTCCCTACTCCCTTCTCATCGTTGCCAAGATGAGTGCCATGAAATTTTGCCGTGAATGGTTCGTCCCTTTGCATTTTCC
>PYAF01003332.1:82787-122076 GCA_007407185.1 Glycine tomentella | reverse complement strand
CCCCCCCCCCCCCCCCCCCCCCCCCCCCATCACTGTTTGAAAGAAAGCAACCAATTTTTGTTTCGAAGTATAACTGAATTTTTCTTCATGCTTTTGCCAAATCAATTGTTTGTTTGCATTGGTTTATTTTGGAACAAAAAAAAAATAGCAGAAAATAACGATTATTTCTGGATTTAAGCTGTACCCAAACATGGGGCAATTTTGTTGGTTACCTTTCTTTTGAAGAGGGTGTTTAGATGGACCCTTTGCAGTTCTGATATGATCAACTTTGATACGATGGATATACTTGTCTGACTAGTTGTTTGTTTTTGTTGTTCAGGAGGTTGCTGATAACTTCTGTGTGTATAGGAATGAGATACATCACTCTGTAGGAGAGCGCACTCAGGTGTTGCAGGATGTAGCTGCTGATCCAACACTTCCTCGAACCAAGTCTGTTCGCTGCACTCAATGCAATCATGGTGAAGCTGTCTTTTTCCAGGTAAAGTCCCTGTTCCAAGTATGAAACTGAGAAATTGTTGTTACTTTTGCAGTTTGCTATCTTGGTATTTAGAATTTAGAGGGTAGATAGGTTGTACAATGTACCCTGCCAAGGTTAGGGCATATTGCAAGCTTCATGATTTAGTTCCACATTAGAAGGGTATTCCCTTATTCCTTGTGTGCATGGAACAATGTGGAGGTAGAGCCGTGAAGAATTGAAGATAGTTACGAGTTTATTATTTTGTGGATATAGTACAAAATTTCACTGTTTAACATTAGTGTTGATCTTTCTACTCCCACCCTCTTAATTTGGAAGAATAAGTGAATTGTATAAGGAGAGCAACTTAAAAAAAGTTAAAAGTCTTAACAATTCGATATGATAATGTGTAAAGGTGTACAGATATTACGCTTTTTTTTTTTTTGATCGGCAAAGATAAATATATTATATATATAAGAGAAGTACAAGAAGTACTGATAGAAAAGGAAGAGGCCAGTAGTAGGCTAACACAGCTATGGCAGCCTAATACATGATAGGACCTGAATTAAGGTGCCATAGAACAAGCTAGAGACCCACTTAATGGCAAAAGAAACAAAGGGGACATCCTAGTTACATCCTCTACTACAAACAAAACCATCTTTGATACGGCTAGACCATACGTAGAAAGGAATATCAAATCCCTTTTCCAAGTTTGCTAGCCATGACCAGCAAAAAAATATAGCATCCTCCATCAACTTAGACCCATTAAATCTTTCATTATGGAACACTATCCTATTGCGATGAAACCAAATGCTCCAGGTTAGGGCTATCCACCAGGTATACCACTGCTGAACTTTAAGGCCCGAGAGATTGCAGTAACTATGTTGGCGGAAGTGGTCGCTTGGGATAACCGGGGATGCCCCTACCACACTAATCCAACCCAAGGATTCCCACTATAGCGGCATAATTTTGTGGCAGCTGAAAAACACATGTGCTGCATCTTCGACAGAACTGCAGCAGAAAGGACATGAAGGGTCGCCAATAGGCACGTTTCTGAGGGCCAAGTTCTTCTTAGTAGGCAGTCTGTCTCTCAACAACCTCCAAGCGAAACAAGTAGCTTTGCATGGGATGCGAAGCTTCCAGAGGTCTTTGAATATCTCCTCCTGAACCTGGTTATCCAGCACCCTATTCAGTGACTGATAGGCGCTTCCCACCTGATAGCTTCCAATCGGTGATCCCTCCCACCTCCAACTATCCTGCTGTTCAGGACGAATGACCACCCCCTGAATTTCCTCTAAGAACTTACTTGCAGATATTACGCTTTGTGCTGCTTAAGATATTAAAACCTAGTGTGAATCTGTTTAGGGTTATAAAAGTATCTTGACTACTGCATACATACTAAGAATATAAGGATGCATGAGATATAGGTTATACGTAGCTTGAGAACCTTTTCTTGTCTTTACATTGTTTTGGTTTGATGACTTTCATTAGATTGGATCTCTGGCAGCTCAAGTTTAAAATGAAAACTAAGCTTGAACAAGTTTGACTTTTATTCAGCATGTTTTGTCATGCCGCTCTAGTATCCATTGTACTGCTCATGGTTCTGGGCAGATTGTTGCAATTAATAAATTTTGCCTTTTCTTTTTTGGAAAAAAATATTGGTGAAATGTTGTACTGTGATGATATTTTGTGTCCTTTACTTAAAAAATGCTAATATCTTTATGTTATTGATCATGTATCTTACAATACATGATAAGATTTGATTCATGGTTTGGAAACTATGTCTTTCAATTCTAGATTTGATTCATGCTGCGTCTTCAAATGCTAAATTAGTTGCTTAACTGAACTCTAGACACTAGTTTGGCACACATTAATGAGGGACCTACTATTGGCTGCAAATATACATGCTACATTTGACACTCTAAAAGCATGTCTATCTGTCATTATAAATGATGCAGATACATTCAGTATAACCTTCTGAATCTGAAATGTTGTACTCCCCTTTGAAATAACACTGAAGAAATAATGCTCATTTCTTCATAACTCTTTTGAACGCATTTTTGGCAAAATTTCAAACTGCATGTGAAGAAACTTTATTTTAATTACTTATGGAACATCTGAATTTTTTTATGTATTCAGGCAACTGCTAGAGGGGAAGAAGGAATGACACTTTTTTTCGTTTGCTGCAACCCGAACTGTGGACACCGATGGAGAGACTGAAATGTGTGCTTCCTCGGATCAAGATTCAATATTGGGGAGACTAACATATTTTATTTGTATTTGGCTTAGCTTATTTTGAGAAATTAATCGTTTTTTTTCTTGTCAACTTCCTGAAAAACTAATGGAAAAAAAAAACTGCTCAAAATTTAAGCTAAAACAAAGATGGCCTTTGTTGTCTACTCTATGATAAAAAATTACGTATCTCATTGTCCAGAGTTTCTCATTGTCCAGAGGTTCTTCGTTATGCGAAAATAAGGAGAGGAATATTGTACGCAGTCTTATTCTTGTATATGCAAAGAGACTGTTTTTAAATTTAAATCCATGATCAACAAGTTATCAAGACATAATTTTACCGTTGTGTCAGGGTTCACTCTCTATGATAGAGGGGAGATAATTTGTGGTTATTTGAAAAAATTTGGCTGATGCGGGGATAGTAATACTAATGTGTTACCTACATGTTCATAAATCGATTCAATACAATGTGAAATGAAAAGATTGGTCTAAAAATTTAAAAATCGAATAAAACAAAAATTGAACAGATCAAAAAATTAGAAAATCAAATTTTTTTATTGGATCGGATTTGATTTTGGAAATCGATTCAAATCAAATTTATACATATTAACATATAAATAAAATATTTGATATTTTAAATTTTTTATTATATATCTTATCTTTTAATTAGTATTTTTTTTAAAAGGTCAAAAGTAGAATTAAAATAAAAAATCAATTTAATTTAAATTTAAATTGGATTAGATTGGATTAAGAGTTTAAACTAAATGATTGAATAATAAATTAACAAATTTTAAATGATTTTATTAGATGATTTTTCTTTTCAAAACTGAACCAATCCACAAACACCTCCTTTGTTACCTGTTTAATTGCAGTTCCTGATCAAATGATTCATACAGTCAATGGACAAAGTGTTGTTTGTCAATGCTGATAAATTTTGTGGGACATAAATTTCATGGTTTGTTAAAAGGAGAAATATGAGTGACACTGATTTTATGGATGGGCCAAACATTCTTGGTGGGGAATTAGGAATCAGAATGCCTTGTTTTTTTTTTGTTCTATGCGATATTATTTGATGAAAAATTCTTATCGAAAGTTCAATTGGACTCTTTTATTTTCCCAAAGGAAGACACTGGTTAACATAGAAAGATAGACCATCCATCTGCCCCTACAGGGGTTTGACGTTCAGAGGAAAATACAATGATTATGCAAAAATATTATAAGGACAAAATGTTATTTAAACCTAAAATACTATTTTAAAATATTCTGATTGACCAAAAAGCTATTTTACCCTAAAACTCATCGTCATATTTTGATACTTGAATAATATGAAATTCAAGTTGTTTCATTATAGAAACCCCAATTATCAAAATTATAAAGAATTGGAAGTAATTGCCCCAACCATACCATAAGACAAGGACCAGAAATTCTGAATGCGAATTATGCATTTGCTATCATTGTGGTGTCTCTGTACAAACAATGAATGTAGCCGCATGAATTTTCCACAGCAAAATGCTATTTTATCTCGATATTCCTATCTCTATCCTCAGAAGCTAATTCAGCGAATAAGAGAAAACTAATGCAAGGTGACAATTTAAAAATCTATATACAAAAAATGTATGGAGGGTAATAACCAGCTGGGCTGCTTCTGCCATAATGCTGGCCTGTGACTCCAGAAAGCCAAGAGCTATAAAGATGATAATGTCCGTGTGAACCATTCTGAAAGCCGTTTGATTTTTGCTGACAGCGCTGCATCCTTTTCAAGAAAAGTGGTGGCATTAGACAGTAAAATACTCACATCATGCTTCAGCGCCTCCAAACAACGGTAGTAATTGTTCTCCAACCTTGACTGTATCAATTCAATAGATATAGGAACAGGAAACCTGCAAATTTAACAGAAATATTTAAGTGTTTTGTAGGAGGAAAGTAGAATGAAGGGGCGAGGGAGCGATTTTTTTTTTTTTTTTTTTTTTTTTAAATTTTCCTTCTTTGATTAAAAAGTTTGAACCAGAGGAGAGGGAAATGAGGGAACGAAATCCCTCCATCCGATTTTTGTCTCCCCTCCAAAAATGGGAGGATTAGTCGAGGAAGGAAAAAGTTTTGTAATTTTTGAATGCTATGGACTAAATTGCATATTCATATTATTACTTATGAGGTTTTAACAATTTATTTATCCGTAATTCCAATTCCTTCCTACCCCTCCTCCTTCCCCTTCCCTTGAACCAAACATAACAAGGGAACCTTCCTTCACCTCTAGTCTATTAAAATCCCTTCCATCCCCTTCCCTCCTTACAACCAATGCACTGTTATTCATAGATTTCATAGTTTCGCATCAGAAAGGCTATAGATGGAATACCTGTTTATAAATTTGGACTTATTTGAAATTTTCTTCAATTCATGCACTCCATAACGATCCTGGATATTAATAACAAAGAAGTGAGTATTTACATTTATCTGCACGCAAACTCAATTCTATCCTATGGAATTTTTGGACAGATACCTGGACTGTGTTGCCTGACTGCTGTAATTTGGTGAGAGCGGATTGTAGTTTATTTCTCATGTCACCATCAATGTGAGGCTGTTCCCATTCAGTATCAGCATCAAAAAGCTCCCAAGGACTATGCAAATGTGTTTCAGTGAGGTCACTCTTGTACCGAACAGTATAACTCTCCCATGGACTGTCTGGAAATTCAGAAGACTTGGCTTTCATGCACAGAATTCGACCATCCCACCAATTACCAGAGGAACTATCCTCATTCTTCCACCAAACCCTGCATTTATCCCTGCGTGTCCAATTTCTTTGCATAGCAGCGTCAAACCTGGTTCTTTCAACAAGAAAATCTGGGAAACTGGTCACTTCAGGTAAGGTTAATTTAAAAGATTTTCCAACAACACTTGAATTAGGATCTACAAACTGAAGGTTCATTTTGCAGCAGCTATCACCAGATCCTGGAAGATGGGAATACTCTAGACTTTGAACTCTACAATATTCTACAGCTCTTATATGTCCCTTAAGTGATACCCATGGCCCTGACTCTCTTTTACGGCAATAATCTATATACTCCTGGTGCCCCTGAAAAACAGATATTTGTATAGGTAATTCAAAATTTGAAATGTAAAAAAAGCAAAGAAACAAAAAGATCACGCACATGCAAAAGTTAAAAATATACAATCAGATAAAATATGTGTAAGCTCTTATAACTAACCTGTCTCAAATATACAACTTCATCCCCCTGTTGTGGAATATATCTGCATCCTTCCTCATGGGTTGATAACAGCAACCATGATCCTCTGGTAGCTGATTGTAGTGATTTCCTTTTATTTACAGGACTAGTCTCATGAATATTATAACTAGACCTCCGATTTCTAGTGGACCTCAAACCAACAGTCAATTTTGAATTAGAACCCCTTTCTTCTTCTGTGAGTTGTCCTCCACTTGTGGAAACATTCTGTGGACTTTTAACCATACAATTTCCAGGTCCTTGCAGCACTTTGAGATTATTCCGCTCATAATTTGGGTCACAAGTGGTTGGTTCCAACTCCAAGGATCCATTTGTATGAATAGCTTCATTTGTGCCATTGCTGAAGTTTGCTGCAACATTGAAATTACTGTTTCTCCCATTTGAATTGAATTCTCCCTGGTCACTACTGTCACCTAAATTAGTCACAGCCCTATGAGATCTTGATCTTCTATAAACAGCTTTATACATTTTATCTCTGTGTGAATGTGGTTCTGGCAAATCCTGTGAAGTACTATTTTGCCTAATCTGAGGATCTACTTCTTGAGATCCATTCTCTCCCTGATTAGATGCTACTCTAGTGTTGTTGCTGTCATCCACAATCACATGCTGTTCATTGTTCAAATTATTCTTATCATTAGTGCTACATGCACTATTCTTTAGCACTGAAGATTTTGTTTCATGCTTGGATGGACATTCAGGATCCCTTGAACCCCTTTTAGACCTTAATTTTGTTGAAACAGAAGGAAAACCAATATTTGGTTCAGGTAGTTGGTCAACCTCACTATAGCAGATGGAAGCAGGAACAATATCCTGAGGAACCACAAAAGCAGAAACTAGTGATTCATCTTTGTCCCTGCAATTGCTGGAAGCTGTGATCTCTCCTCCATCCTCAGTAGGATTAAAAGGCTGTGAGGTAGTACCAGCACAATTTTCATTAATCTCTGTCATAATATCTACCTTATAGTCATCCTTTTGGATTTCTAACTCGGGGGTTAATGCACTGGAGTTCTTGTCCTCTTTCTGCCCACTGCTAACATTTTCTTTTTCATCATTAATCTCTGTCAAACTATTTACCTTGTAGTCATCCTTTTGGATTTCTAATTCGGGGGTTAACTCAGGGGTTAGTGCACTAAAATTCTTGTCCTCTTTCTCATGCCCACAGCTAACATTTTCTTTTTCATCAAGATGATTAGGACATTTTCCAGAGTAGGGATTTGTACCTGATGGCATAGCTTCTCCCACTCTCAAAGGTTTAGAAGAACGAGCCCTAACCATTCCCCATCTAATTTTCCCCAGCAAGTCTACATGGTCTGTCACCTGGACTAGTTTTGCTTGATCTGTTCTTTCAACTATGGGGTAACTTGTACTGCCAGAATAATACCCTGAATCCTTAGAACTTGGTCCGCTCCCATTAAAATCAATAGCTTCTAGAGCAGCTTTTGATGATGAGCCAACCAACTCAGTCTGGTAGTCAAACTCATTTGTGGACTTGGATATATCACGATTTGGCAACTTGAGAACCAACCTCCTCTTGTTCATCAAATTCACATGATTTTCAGTTAACTCGTGAGATTTGGTGTCCTCTGATTCATAACATGATACTTCTTTTCCCTTAGAATAATTCAGTTGTTCATTCTGTGAAGTTCCACCAGATTCATCACTGTCAATATTAGACTCTTGCAATGTTGATTCACTACCTGAAAAATCACCAACCAAACTATCTTCTTCTCCATCTGTTGGTGTACAAGTAATTTTGGAAAATAGATGCAGAGCATTGCGCGCAGCAGCCCTTTGAGGTCGGGAAGATTTTGATTTAGAAGATTTCCTTCTTAATGTTTTTTGGACACTTTTTCCCTTCCTACTTTGGCTACTGCCAAACGTATTGCCATCACGCTCATCCAAATTTCTCCGTTTCACACGTCTCCCAGAAGAAGTCATAACCTCAGTCTATAGAGGGGGAAGAAAGCAGGAATAATTTAAAGTTGTTACAAAAATGAGCAATATTCACTTTATATTTTCAATCTGTACTTACCTCAGTCTTTTGTTTTTTCCTCTTTGATCTACGAATGCTATCCATGCAAGTGTCCTCCCCTTCACTGTTATCTGTGCTGCACCCTGAATCACCAGAAGCATTGGAGCTTGAACACCCTTTCTCACCCTTAGAAGCGAAATCCTCAGTGACATTATATTCTGAATCTGTATCATCACTAAAGACTTCAACTTCAGGTTCCCATTCCATAGCATCTATAAACTCGGGCAGTGGTTCTATAAGCAAATCCAAGTCTGCCAATGGAAGCATATGATAATCTGGGTCCAGGCTGAAATCAGGACCAACAGCAAGTCTTAGCGATGATGGGCGCCACTCAAGGCCTAATGCTCCTAATCGTCTTTGCTGAAATTCACTCTGATAAGGTTCTGGGTATGGTATCATTGCTGGAAGTTTGGCAGCGTATGATCAACAATTAATATGAATACACGAGGGATAAAGAAATATGAAAGAAATACGGCAAAGAAATAGATATATATAAAGACTAAAGAATATATCCAAGAAAACAAAAAACCTGAATCACAAAGCAAATCTTGCAGACTCCGTCGATATGGAACAATTTGAGTTTCCTGGCTCAGATTTCAATATTACTTAAGATTAGAAAACATATCTGTTATGTGATAGTAGAGAAAGCATGTATTCAAAACTAAACCCACAATATCAAAGAAAGCCATTTTAAACAACAGGATTCACCCATCAAAATCACTTATGTATGCTTCCACAAAATTTATTACAAGCAGAGCTAGTGAATGATCCATCCCAAAATGCATCAGTTAACAAAAAGGTTTTTATATTTTAATATTCCTAATTTCCCCCCATCTTAATACAAGTCACAGATTTTGTACCCAAATACTCCTTTTAACCTTTTGAACTTAGCTCCTCTAAACTGACAGTGAGGGAGTGAGGGAATCACTTTAGAGGGAGACTGAGGAATCATACCCATTAATTGAAAAGTTGACAATCCAAATTCAAACAATACAGTTTATACATTTACAAGCATTTCATCACAATTTCAACAATGTTTTTTAATCAATGGCTATATATAACTTCCCAATTTTCCATCTAAAGTGAAACCCTTACTTTATAGGAGCCATTTTTTTATTTTTTTTTACATTACAATATTTTTTAAATGCATTTAAAAGTTGATTTTGGCCAAATCAACTTCCGTTGTATTTTCTTTTTTTATAAATAAAAGATAACTACGTACATCAAGCTGATTTTCTAAATGCATTACAGAGAAACCATGTTGAGAATTGGTTTAGCCCAAAATGACTTCTCAATGTAAAAAAGTAGTATTTATGATTTTGAGTACATAATCTTTCACTTGAGATAAGAAAATAGAGAAACATTAATAGTAAAAAGCCACAACGCCCCCCTCCCCACCCCAACCTAACCCAAATGATAAACCCATACACAGGAACACAACCAAGATGAAAGGATGTGGAAACCTGAGAAGTACAAACACTTCAAAATAGCAGCTGTCATGTCCAAACCATGTCAGATACTTGAAATAAAATTTGTGTTTTTTTAATTTTTAAAACTTTTTTATACCAATACTGATAAAAATACCAAAAATTAGATAGCTTTTCTATATTTTCTTTATAATGACTTGTGACATGAATTCTCTCATGATTTAATGTTTTTATTTTAGATTAGTTTTATATATTAGGCTATAGCTGTGGTTTCCTTTAAATTTTCAAATTTGCCATATTTTTGTGTCAATGTCTTCGTATCCATAACGCATGTTGTATCAGTACATCCTAGGATTGAACAGTTTCTTAAATGAAAAGAGTAGCAAGCAAGTGATCAACTAACCTGGTCTAGTACGTTACCATGAGTGTCTTGAATCAGAGGTCGATAATCACCAAGAAAAAACTGCAAATATTAGCATACAACATTAGTGCCAAAACAATAGCAAAGGAAAGAGAAAATCATAAAACGATGATAATGTATGTACCTGATCATATTTGGCATCTTTCTGGGACTCGCCTTGGCCTGTGCTTAATATATATAGTTGACCAACATCATCCGAAAGTATAATTGATGTCCCATCCCTGTGACATTAAATAAATTTTAATAAAACACAAAAGTGAACTGATTTAGGTAGTATACAGTGAATATATGAAACACAGCAAGCAGACCAAAAAAACAAGGCTATAAAAAGGTCCACATAACATTTTTTTTTTTATCAGCAAAATTAATATATTATATATATGAGAAAAAGAACAGTACAAGATGTGCTGCTATAGAAACATACAAGAGAAATCAAAACAGAACTAGAAGGGCTTTATACAAAAAGCCATCGTAGGTCTGCCAGATAACGGGCAAAAACAAAACAGACTAAACCCTCCCCCTAGATACAAAACTGGCCCTCAAGTTGCTAGACCACTGATGAAAAGGGATATCAAAACCTGGCTCTAGGTTCCTAAGCCAAGACCAACAAAAAAATATAGCATCTTCCAGCAGTTTCAGACCATTAAAGGATTCATTGTGAAAGAGAATCTGGTTTATATGATACCAAATACGCCAAGGTCCACATAACATAACTACACCCCATGTGTTTTTATAAATCAGAAAACAAGAAGATTGAGTCCAACAAATCATGATGTCTTCACCGGTTAATGTTATTTAAATATACTAGACAACAGCATTCAATGCCACAGAGTGATTCCAGCATCATATTACAAATACAAATTGCAATCTGTATTGAGTATGGCAATGGATTCAATTTCAGCATGGCACTGATTTAAGAGGCAAAGGCATTGGAAATTCAGCAAGTCAATTTTATGCAAGGTGATTATAAAAAAAATGATATCAAGTATAGGGACCAAATTTTTAATTTAACCAATAATGAATGTGTATTGATAGAGAGGATCCTAAAAAGATCACACAAAAGCTACATCCTCAGCAAAATACTTAACTGATATATCATCTCTAGAGTAATTTAAATTTAATGTAATGAAGGATTAGAAATGATTTTGAAAGTCACATAATAAAAATTTGTCGCAAAAAATTATAGAGTGCACAATTCTGTCACGAGTATCTGAAAAGAACAACTATAAATGATTATGATATGAGAATAGCTTTTGGGGGGGTTAGGGGACACACATACCCAAAAACACTTGATGCAAAATAAAGTTCTAAGCAAGTTTACTCATTGTGTACTTACGGAGAAAACTTTCCATCCACCAACTTGAAACGTGATATCTCATATGTCCGGATAGGCATGCCTTCCCATATCTAAAGTCAGACAATACTAAAGTTATTTAAAATGTAAAGAAAGCCTAAAGAGAAGTGAGATAAAAGTAACTGGTGACTTACATCCCACACGATGGTTCTTCCATCATATCCAGCACTCATAGCTATCCGGGGATTGAAAGGATGAACATCCAGAACATATGTCTAAAATGCAAAGAATCAAATCAAGTTAAGCCAGATAAACCCAACATAAAATATTATGCATCCAGAATTTTAAAGTTTTTTCTTCAGTAATTAACTTAGTACCAAGAGAAAAAACTTAGCATATCATCAGAGACAAAAGCAGCAAACTAAGCAACAGAAAAGTGATCAAGCATGCAGAGGCTAAGCTAACCAAAGGCTGACAATGTAACTTAATGACTCACATTGATCAATTCCTCCTGAAGGCAAAGTGACTTCCATTGAAAATTTTCTTTCTTAATATTATAAACTTCAACATCAACAACTTTGATTTTATAAAATGAAACATGTTACCCTTGCTCTTATAACTGAAATTTCTCCAATAAATAGTAAAC
Source organism: Glycine tomentella (assembly GCA_007407185.1). Classification (NCBI taxonomy): domain Eukaryota; kingdom Viridiplantae; phylum Streptophyta; class Magnoliopsida; order Fabales; family Fabaceae; genus Glycine; species Glycine tomentella. Next base: position 110,331 of record PYAF01003332.1, on the reverse strand, counting down.
TCTACAATATTTTAAGCCCATTGTTGATATGTTAAATCTCAATTGCTTAGACTTTCAGGTTAAGTGATCTAAGAAAAATTACTTGAGAGAAGGAAATCATGCATATATGAGATATTTTCTATATATTCTAACATTGCCCTCATGTTAAAGCTTATTAAGCATTAAGCTTTTTTTTTTTTTTTTTTTTTTTTTTTTTTATCAAAAAAGATAATATATATATATATATATATATATATATATATATAGAGAGAGAGAGAGAGAGAGAGAGACACAGTACAAGAAGTACTGCAAAGTATACAACCTAGCAAAACCAAAAGCAGAACCTAGGTGGCTTAGGTCACAGAAGACAAAGCCAACTGAGTTCTGGCTAAGAGCTAGGACAAAAAAGAGAAAAGACATAACAAAACCTCCCCTCCTACATAAAGTAGACAACATAAAACATAAAACAAGGCTGAAAAACAATCAAGGATGCTGGAGATGGCGGAGGGATGAACTGCTAGAAAGATAGCTCAACGAGACAGAAAGAATGATCATCAGCCTAAGAATATTACATGACCAAAGAAGAGACTTCACTAGAAAAAAGCTAAGTGGAAATTTCCTGGCATGCAAATATACAGAGCAAGAACTAAGTACTCCATGATAAGCATTTGGAAGCTTCAAAAAGTAAGACTTAAGAAATGATAAAATATTTAGCATACTCGCGTAACTCTTTCTAATTTAGCGTGCCAACTTAGTTGGGTTTCTGTATAGTTAGTTATGACAGCTGTATTGATGTAACCATAAGATAGGTTTCAGCTTGTCCAACAACCTTGTGTACAATCATATAAATTTAACTCCACCTATGTGTGCCTGCATGCATGGCATGTCCAAAGCCAAGATAAAGGAGGAGGATTGGCATTAGGTGTTGCGAACCGGCCTTAAAAAACAGCTTGCATGCATGACACCATTATGATATTTGTATAATTCTATATTCTGGGGAGGTTTAGGACCTAGCAGAAAGTCAGAACTCTGATGTCTTTTGCATCTTTGCATTAAGCCACCTCTGTTCGGTTTTGTTCCTGCTAGGGTGTATTCATTGCAGTACTACTTGTACTGCTGTTTCTATATTGATATTAATATAATTATTTTTGCTGATAAAATAAAAAACATTGGACCCCGGGTGTAACAAAAAATGGGCTAGGGTTCTTGTCGCAAGGCAAGGAGCTAGGTCTTTACCCGGATTTGGTGACAAGTAGGTTAGGGTCTCAACACGCAGATGGACGAGCGTGGTGGACAAACACCGCTCAGGGGTTAAAGATGCAATTGGGAAGTTGGAACATAGGAACCTTAACGGGTAAACTGAAGGAGTTAACAAATGTTTTTATCAGAAGGAAAGTGAATATTGTTTGCTTGCAACAATTAATGAAAAAATATCGAGAAAAACATATGATAGGGTCCCCAAGAAAAGTTTTATGGTGGACTTTTGAGAAGAAAAAAATACCATTAAAGTATGTATATGCAATCAAGGATATGTATGATGGACTACCACATGTGTGAAAGCTTGTAATGGAACATCAACGTATTTTCCTATCACAGTAGGTATACATCATGGTTCGGCTCTTAGTCCTTATCTCTTTACCTTAGTGATGAATGAACTAACAAAAAATATTCAAGAGGAAGTGTCGTGGTGTATGCTTTTTGCAGATGATATTGTGCTTATTGATGAGACCAAAGACAGTGATAATAGGAAACTTGAATTGTGGAGAAACACTTTGTAGTCTAAAGGATTCACGATAAGGCAGAGCAAGACTGAGTATATGAACAAGACTGATTATATGAAATGTGAGTTTTCGCTGGTAAGAGATGGTGATCAAGACCCCGTGCATCTACTTGATCAAGAAGTACTCAAGAAAGACGCTTTTAGATACCTGGGATCAATTTTGCAAAAAGATGGAGATATTGATGAGGATGTAAATCATAAAATCAGAGCAAGATGGATGAAATGGCGAAGTGTATCTGGGTTTTTGTGTGACCGCAAAATTCCCCTTAAGCTAAAAGGAAAATTCTATAGAACAACTGTAAGACCTGTCATCCTATATGGAGCTGAATGTTGGTCAGCGCATAGACAACATGAGCATAAAATAGGGATAACAGAAATGAGAATGTTAAGGTGGATGTGTGGTTATACAAAGATGGATAGGATAAGAATCGAAGATATTCGACGAAACCTAGTAGTAGTATCGGTGAGTGAAAAGATGAAGGAACATAGGTTGAAGTGGTTTGGACACGTAATGAAACGACCCCTGGATGCTCCCGTAAGAATAAAAGTGTGTTACCAAGAGCTCCACACAAAGAAAGGTAGGGTAACCGAAACTTACCTGGGAAAATGTAGTTAAACAAGACTCAATGGAGTGAGATATAGATTGACGAACGGTGTATCATAAGATGGAATGGAGAAAAACTATAAGCTTGGTGGAGAGTTAGACCTGTTATTATCTCTATGTTCCATATGGTCTCTTTTTAGTCATTTTCCTCTTCATCTCCCCCATCCTTCCTCCACCCTTCTTTTCTTCTATCTTATTTTCTTTTCTTTTGTCTTATTTCCCTTTCCCCTTCCCCTTCCACTTTTTTTTTTTCAACCTCCTTGTATCTATTATTGGATTCATCTACCACCAATTCCGATTAACTTGATTTAAAGGTGATGTTGCTGTTGATGAAAGATCAATGAGACAAAATCATAATTCTGATATACAATTACTGATTACTGATATCATTTTCTCTCTCTACAAACTCAGGAAAAAAAACTAATAAACTCAGAAATTGAATGAGGCTAGTGTGAATCATTGCAGTTGAATATTGTGACTGAAATTTGTGAAATGCTTGAGTGTTAAAGCACTCAGCTGTTTGCAAATACACACACACACACACACACACACACACACACATTTCTGAATTAATTACATATTAGATCCACAAGAAGCATAAATACAAGAGGCCCATGGGATAAGGCACTGTGCATGAAACTGAAAAATGAAACCAAAGCTTTTAAATGCATCAATTACAATGGATTAGTTTCCAATAATTTCTGTTGGAAAAATATTCCTATGGTTTTAAGGAAATTTAAGTCTAGCAAAGCTGAATAGTCTTAGTGGCTTATCATTATTCTAAGAAGGTACATTTTATGATTATTGCTCTTAAATGTACTCTCTGAATTATTTATATAGTGAAGCTGCTGGGTGCTTCCTAACAGAAGCATTTTCCAAAAATTTCCTTCTCTTTAACAATTGCCAACATAGATTTCCATCAAAATGATTGCCAATGGAAGAAAAAACACCCCTATTATGATTCATCAGGAGGAAAGTACTGGTTGAATGGCTGTTGGTGAGAAGAGAAATCACCACTTGTGTGATCGTCATTGGGAAAGAAGCCACCAGAATGCCGTTGAGCATTTCTTATCCTTTTCTGTACCTTTCTCTTGTTTTTTAACATTCATTGTTAATAGTTAAAGAAAAAGAACTTGGTATGAAGAGGTCAAATAAACATGAAGTTCATAAAATATGGCAATAAGTCTTTTCCAAAGGTGCCAAACATCTTCACAATGCAAAAGAAGTTTCTGTTTGTATCTGAATAGACTTATAGAAGTAAAATCATAAATAAAAAGACCACTTTTTTGAAACATTAATCAAATTAAACTGAGTCCTAATCAATGTCTGAAAAACCAACTGAGAAACACAACACTCAGCATCAGATGTCATGCTTTTAGTTAAATACCACCATAAAAAGCCATATAATCAGTATTATATTTACACAAGACAGTAAAAATGATACCAAGTAGGAAGATAAACCAAAACCAATAAATTAAACACTTACAGATTCAGTATGCCCAGTCAATGAGTGTACTAAGCTTCCATCAGATGCATTCCAAACACAAATTCTGCAGTCTGCAAGAATATCTTGCAATCAGACAAAATAATAGTCTATTACCTTTAAAACCATGAAAGAAGATTACAATGGCAGTGGCATTATCTTTATACGTGCACAAGATTGGCATGATAACTAGCGCAATGCATGTTAAGTAAAGAAAATGTTTTTATCACCTGTCTCTATTACTAACTAGTAATTACAAAAGAGCCTCGTTATTAACATTTTGTTTCATGTTTTCAAATATTTGTACATAAAATGATGAAAACACCTAAACGTAGTTTCCACCATTTCCTGTTCAAATCAAATATTTAAAAAGAAATAATAACTTGAAAACAATGTGATACTTGGCCAATTTTTTAATGAAAATACTAAATAAAAGAAGAAAATATTTTTGACCAAGCATTCCCCAAGTATTCATAAAGTGTTTTCAGATAATGTTATCATATTGCAATCATAAAGGCATATAAAAAATAATCTTGAATTGACTAATTGAAACAGTCCAAATTGCTGATTGCCTTAGAAAGAATATCTAAAAGGTATAGATGAGAATCTAGAGTCTAGACTTTAACTCTGGCCTCGTTTGTTCTCTATGATACTAAGTCGATGCATTCATTCCTCAAGGTGACAGAAGCCCTCAAATATTATTCTGTAGACTAACTCTAAACATGCTTTTGTAAAACTAAGTCTACTGATGCATAATTATTGTTCTTTGAGAAAAAAACATCTACATAAATTTGTGCTAAATGGCCAAACACACACAAAAAAAAGATAGATAATTAAATACAATGGAGCAAGTTTTAACATCATTACTGCCAACTTAAGTAAGGTTTTTCTCCATTTTAATTGAACAATTACTAATAAGCATAAATGATATCACCCACAGTAACTTGTACATAAAAATAAAAAAATCAAAATGGTTTACAAGGAAACAAAAGAAAGAAAAAAGAAATAAACAATAAAAAATGGAAACAGGGTAGGAAGACAAGAAAGGGAGTTGAAGACTAGTTTTGGTGAAAATGCTCGAGTGAAGAAGCACTTAGCAGCAATGTTGTCAAACTTGAGGATCGGAAGAGGATCGGAAGGGGAGGTAAAAAATCGTAACTCGAGGATCGTAACTCGGATCGTAAGAGTTACGTGTATATGTAAAATAAGAACTGCATAGAACAATAAAAGAGGTGCAGAAAGTAATATTGTGTATCTGGCCCATATTAGAAAAAAAAAATGAGCAAAAGGAGTACAAAAAGTGAAAAAGGGGGTATAGGAAGAAAAATGGCCCAATGTAAACCTAAACCTAATTCCCAAATTTAAACGTAAACCTCACTCATCTTCTCTCACTCACTTCTCCCGGCGCCGCAGCTGCTGCTTCTTCTTCCTCTTTTTTTTTTTTTTTTCTTCTCTTAATGGAATGATGAAATACATCATCATTGCCCAAGCACGTCGGCACGAAGCACCTCGGCACCAAGACCGAACGTCGACGAGGAGCGGAGATGACCACCGACGAGCAGCTGTGATGACCGGTGATGACCAGCGACGAGCAGCAACGAGCAGCCGCGGCGGCGACGACGACCAGCGGCGACGAGGCAGAGGACAACGTCTGAGTTCCAAGCGGCGATGAGGGATCGAAACGGATCGACGATCCGCCTGATTCACGTGAAAACTCGCGATCCGGGAGCGATCCGGGCTCCCAGCGATCCGGCCTCCGCGTTTGCACGAGCACCCCCCTGAAAATCGGGGGATCGTACGATCTTACGATCTTTCGCGCGATTTTGACAACAGTGCTTAGCAGAGTCTCTATTAATAATCATTTAGATTGAATTATATTTAAGAGCAATAATTAGAAAATATAACTCCCTAGGATAATGATAAGCCACTATACAAGAATCTGCCTTTCTAGCTATCCTAGACATTAATTCCCTAGGAATAGATACAGTTTCCAACACTCTCCTTCATCTTGGAGCATATAAGTTGAATGCGCTAAACTTAGAATCAATCTCTTCTATCATTGTGCTACCAGTGTTCTTCAAAGCTTCTTCATCCAAATGTGTCAAAATTAAAGCAAATGGTTCCAGGTATTGAAAAGGTACAAGTGTTAGACTTTTTTTTTTAATCAGCAAAATTAAATATATTAATAAAAATATTGTAGCAGCAGTACAAGTAGTACTGCTAAGATTACATCCTAGCAAGAACCAAACAGAACAAAGGTGGCTTAATGCATAGAAGAAAAAGACACCAGAGTTCTGATTTTCTGCTAGGTACAAGTGTTAGACTGTGAGTTAACTGGAGAAAGATCATTTTGACTCTCTCGATTAACAGAGGAGACAACAAGTCAACAACTAGTAATGAGTCGTAAATGACCACTAATCGTGAATGCACAACAACATTGAAGTGTGCAGGTGCAAAGTGGATGCATAGCGCAGCAGATGAACAGTGTGTGGTAAACAGTGCAGTGGCAGACAATTACAGATGGCATTAGACAGTGCCAGAAACTTGATCAGAAGAGGACATAGGAAGAGCAGGACTGAACCCGCTTCGATACCAAGTTGAATACTAGATTTTGGTGAAAATGCTTGAGTGAAGAAGCACACAACATTTCTATTTATAATCATTCAGATTGAATTAGATTTAAGAGCAAGAATTAAAAAATGCAACTCCATAAGATAATGATAAGCTACTATACCTGAATATGCCTTTTTAGCTATCCTAGACATTAATTCCCTTAGAATAGAAACAATTTCCAACAACGGAAATCAAAACCAACTTACCCATAATAGCTGCAAGGACAAAGCGGTTGTCAAGGCTCCAAACAATCATATTTACACCACGTGGAGTTGGTAGAATTCTCTGACGAGGACCACCTCTTTGAGGTTGAGGAGGCATAGGTGGAGGTGGAACTCTCAGATGATATGCTCGTGTCCAGCGACCACTTTTTCCCTAAATAAAATAAATTTAACAAATTGAAATATAAAGTACCACTCATTATCCAATATCCAACAACTTTAGCAATTTGAATAACAAAGTTGCCCAACAACTCTCACTTTTTGTTAAAGAGAGAGATAACATTTGTAGATGGAAATTAAATTCCCTGAAGACTTACATGTGACCTGCGTGATTTAGGAATCCATATAATAGCACTCCCATCACGAGAGCAGGTAACTATGTTGTCATGATTCAACCTGGAATAAAATATGGCCATTTAGATATTATTAGATCATAGTAAAAGCCCAGAGAATTGGGAATATTTCTTGTTATGAGAAGCAAAGGAGGGTGCCAGGAGTAAGATCATTTAAGAAGCTACTTCCTAATTTCCCAAACACACCAGGAATTTTTAAATTTGGGAATATTTTCTTCCTTCCAACTCTCTGCTGTGGAAAACCGAGATGCTACTGCACATCCACTGCAAAATAAGGAGTGACAGTGATCAGCATGCAAAATTTTCATCTATCAATGATAACAACATACTGAAACACACTAACCTGAATTGCACATAATTCACATCATTTTCATGCCCGGATAGCACATCTATCTCATGAATTGGTTGGTCAGTGTCATCCATACTAAGTTTACAAGCATTCCACACCTGCAAAAAAAATTTAGTTTAAAAAATTGTGAAGCTGATAATCTTTTTGAACAAATTTAGGGCATGTATGGTTTTCATCATTTTACATTTACCAACGATGCATTTAGATGTTACCAATGTGTCTGATTACAGATGGATAATCTTATTATACCGAAAAGGATCAAACACCTGACAAACTCTTCAGAGTAAATGTCAGGGTCCAAAAAAAGTACCTAATAGCCAACTGGATGTATTGTGAGCATTGGACAGCCTAATAAAAATGGCCAGTGACCATGTCTTTGTGGTAGCAAAATGGTTAAAGCCTCGAAGGTTATTACTAACAGACAGGCATTAACAAGTAATTGATAAAGTGGGACCAGGGATCAACTAGCAGTAATCAGGTTATTACTAACAGACAGGCATTAACAAGTAATTGATAAAGTGGGACCAGGGATCAACTAGCAGTAATCAACCGGTGGTGATGTTCATTGGACATGGACAGTGATTTCCTCTAGAAAGCTTGAACAGGGATGAAAAAAGAGATTTATATTTATAGAAAAGCAACCATCTGCTTTGAGAGGTACAGGTTATTTTTTCCTCAAACCATCACAATTCACAAATTCAGACCAGAAGATCAACAAGAAGGAGAAAGGACAAAAGTGTAAAAACTAAAAACAAAGCCAATAGAATCTACATTTTACCTTGAGTGTGAAGATTACAAAGTTATTTATGCATGCCTGCTAACTACAGATACTGAGATAAACACTTAGAAGCACACACAAACACATACCCTAGCAAGATTGTCCGAGCTACCAGTTACAAAGACAGTTCCATTAGCATTAAATGCACAGCAAAAAATCTGATGGCTCTGTGCTACAGTACTTGAAGATGGGCCATTGCTCTTCCCTAAAGCCAATAAGGTATTTCAAATTAGTTCTTTTCACCAATAAATCATAGTTCACAAAAGAATCTACTAACCAATTACAGAATCAGAAGGCCTTGGAACATATAATCTTGGACTTGACTGGGTATACCTTGCATCCCATATCCTACAAGTTCCATCATCAGAGGAACTGCAAAGTAAATAAAACATCAAGTTAATTTATAACAGAAAACCAGAAAAGCCTAAGGGTGAGGATCATCCTCATAAATCATGCCAGAAGATTAAATGCACACAAAACCATGTTGCCTGAAGCTGAAAAGGAAATTTTCATGTCATAATCACACAACATAGCATCAGTTCAAGGCATCATTAAACGAAATTGAATCAATTGATGGAGCAACCCAACTCACATGGAATGATCCCTTAATATTTCATGAACAATTATTAAGACCTAAAATAAAGGAAAAATAAGAGAGATTTTATCAAGAATTTGATAGAACAAATAGAAAAGACAATTACAAACTTCACTGTATGCAATAATAGCTGGATGATATATAATTCACATATTTGCCTGTCTGCTGCTACGAGAAAGCTTGCATGTTATTTCAACCATAGCAAGTCAATAGCCGATAGTGGTGCAGAATGCCCATCTCCTTAAAACGCTATAATAGGAAAGTGGTAGCAAGATGACCGATATTTTTCTTTTGTGTAAGAATTTTGAATTTTTTTAATATATATAGTTTATATTATATAACAATATATGTATTTGTTTGATAATATTTTGTACTTTATATTCTTGTTATTTATTACAAACATTTCCTATTATTATATTATATTTAGAATTTTTTTTTGCTGTAATTATTTAATTTATTATATAAGCTTAAATATTAGAGCGTTTTGATTTTGCTCCTTAAAAAAATTATTAGTTTTTCATCCATCTAAAATTTAAAAATATCATTTTTAGTTTGTAGAAAATGAGTGAATTTTGATTTTAGTCTCTGTAAAATATTTTTGTTTTATTTTCATCCCTCCAAAATCTAAAATCACTATTTTTTGTCCGTAAAATTCATTTTAAGGCAAATAAATAACATTTATTTTAGGGTCTGAAAAAAATTTAGAGGTATCCTATGCTAACATTCTACCACAGACACTAGTGACTAGCAGCGTTACCTGGGATGGTCATTTGACCTTTTGCTAAACACATAAGTTGTTAGCAATGTCAGATAATGATAATAGTGGGGTCCAAAAACAAGATTTCAACTTTTTAAGGGATGAAAATCAAAGAAAAAATTTATAAGGACTAAAATCAAAATTTGTTAATTTTAGAGGGACTAAATGCATATTTAAATATTATTATTTAATTTATTATATCATATATTATGCTTCATTTAGTTTTTATTATTATAATTATTTAATTCATTTATTCATTATATTATTATATACAATGCTTTAAATAGTTCTTTTATATTTTTAATACTATTATACACACACACACACACACACACACATATATATATATATTTATATTTATTCTAACTCCGCCTATGTGTGCTTGCATGCATGACCTGTCCTAAGCCAAGATATAGGAAGAGAGTTGGTGTCAGATGTTGCGAACAGACCGTAAAAAAGCAGTTATTTTTATGAGATAACCTTTATGATATTTCGTTGGGACGTACCCTTCATAACAACGCATTACATCGGACCCCATGTGTAGCGAAAATTGGGCTAGGGCCCTTGCCGCAAGGCATGGCGCTGCATCGGTCCCGGAATGCAGTAATAAGTGAGCTAGGGTCCTTGCCTCAAGGCAAGGCTCCAGATCTTCACCGGATTTGGTGACAAGTAGGTCAGGGTCTTGATACGTAGATGGGCAAACATGGCGGGTAAACACCGCCTCAGGGTTAAGGATGCAATTGGGAAGCTAGAACATAGGAACCTTAACGAGTAAACTGAGGGAGTTAGCAGATGTTTTTACCAGAAGGAAAATGAATATTGTTTGCTTGCAAGAAACTAAGTGGGTTGGAGAAAAGGCCAATGAAGTGGATGACACCGGTTTCAAGTTGTGGTATACAGGTATAAACAAGAGTCGAAATGGTGTTGAAACTATGATCGATAGAAGTTTTAGAGATAAAGTTGTTGACGTCAAAAGGAAAGGCGACAGGATTATGCTGATTAAATTTGTAGCGGGTGATTTAATTTTAAATATCCCCAGTTTATATGCACCCCAAGTTGGACTGCAATCAAATGATAAGAACCAATTTTGGGAAGACTTAGAGGAGGTTTTGAGAGGAATACCACAAGAGGAGAAGATTTTCCTAGTAGGAGAACTAAATGGTCATGTTGGTAAAAGCAACGGGTTGATAGAATTCATAGAGGTTTTGGATATGGGACGAGAAATGAGACTGGAGGAGATATCTTGAATGTTGCACTAGCCTACGATTTAATGCTAACGAACACCTTTTTCAGAAGAAGGGAGTCTCATCTTATCACTTATCATAGTGGCCAAAATTGTAGTCAAATTGATTTCTTTATAACTAAAAGAGAAGATAGAAATTCTTGTATCGACTACAAAGTCTACCCTGGAGAATGTATCGCTACGCAACATAAGCTGATAGTTCTAGAGGTTCGATTCAACAAAGTACTTAATATAAGGAAGATGGCTCAAATCCCAAGGATAAGATGGTGGAAGCTAAAGGAGGAAAAACAAATAGAGTTTAAGGAAAGCATGTTGCGTGAACGACTGTGGGAGTCTGTTGGAGAAACAAAAGAAATATGGAATGAGATGGCTAAGTGTATCCAAAATGTAGGAAGGAAGGTGTTGGGAGAAAGCAAAGGAAACAGATTCCCTACAAAGGAAACATGGTGGTGGAATGGAGAGGTGCAGGAGGCAATTAAACAAAAGAAGAAATGTTTTAGATCTTTACATAAAAGTCTCAATGATGAGAACTTACAAAAGTTTAGAGTAGCGAGAAAATATGCAAAAAAAAGCAGTGCGGGAAACTAGAGGCAAGGTTTTTGTCGATTTGTATAAAAATCTTGGGAGCAAGATGGTGAAAAATATATAAACTTAAAAAAATGAGGGATAAGAAGAGTAAAGACCTCACCCAAGTTAGATGCATCTAAGATGAACATCAAAAACTTTTGGTAACAGATGAAGATGTAAATGAAAGATGGATGCACTAATTTAACAAACTTTTTAATGGGGATGACAATAAACGTGAGGTGGACTTGGAGGAAGCTTATGATGATAACATGAAGTTAAGGAGGCTTTAAAGAGGATAAAGAATAATAAAGCTTTGGACCCGATGATGTCCCTATTGAAGTGTGGAGAGGCCTGGGGGATGTGGCAACAAAATGGCTGACCAATCTTTTCAATAAGATTCTTCATACAAATAAAATGTTTGATGCTAGGAGGAAAAAATGTGTTTGTGCCTATTTACAAAAACAAGGAAGATATCCTTAATTGTTCTAATTATAGAGGCATTAAGCTTATGAGTCATACTATGAAGTAACAAGGTGTACACCAAGGTTCGGCTCTTAGTCCTTATCTCTTTGCCTTAGTGATGGATAAACTAACAAAAGATATTCAAGAGGAAGTGTCGTGGTATATGCTTTTTACAAATGATTGCCTTAGGAGTGGCAAGGGGCCACTTTGCTACGCCACCCCACATTCGTAGCACAATCATGTACAATTGACTACTATGATTACAACAATCTACATATATTTAGAATATAAGATACCAAGATTGAATTGGCACCTTCAATATTACTAAACATATTTGTAAATATAATAATGAAATTATTGCATTTGCTTACATGACATGCATATGCATCCACATTGCTGGGAATAAGATTATATTATTGACTCCTTTACTTTCTCTATTGAACAGAAGACTTACGATAAAAGCTGGTATACAGCATTCGGTCTGGGACTAAATGCTATGGCTGTAACAGCTCCAGTATGTCCCCGCAAAACTGATATTGGCAAGCCATCTGGCAAGCGCCACTATGAAAATCAAATAGTCAAACATAATGTACCCAAAAAAGCCTGGGAGAAGGAATGAACAAAAACAAGAAACTTGCTCAGTCAAATGAAAGCTTACAACTCGAATGACACAGTCATTTGATGAGGATGCAACTAAAGCATTGTTTGAACTCACAGCCAAGTCAGTGATGTCACCCTATTAAATATAGGATATAATTCAATCTAATGGCCAAAAAATATTAAGGCAATGCAAATCTATACAAGCAGAAGAATACATATTTACAAGAACAGACTCACATCATGTCCACGGCAGCTGGCCAAACAATATGCAGTTTCCATTGACCAAACTTTTACAAGTCGGTCATCTGAACCAGTAATCACATATCTTCCTGACCGATCAAATATAGCTGTAGAATACATGTTAAGCTAAACTCAGTTGCACGACAAGAAGCAGCATGCCTTCAAAAACAAAGAATTCAATGGAATACCCAAAGTATGACGGGGCAGCATGAATTTATCCAATCTTGGAAAGGTAGAGTAATTGAGTTAATTCAAAATATACTGCAAATTTGGAAGGAGGAAAAAAAAGGCATCATCTGTCTGTTATTTTATTTTAGAGCAGTTTATTGTTCATTTTAAGTGTTTCAGTAAGCCAGCCTGATTTTGTTACTCTCACCTATGGGGTACTGATTAGAGTATAGTTTTACTCTGATCAGTTGTGTATAACTTCTGAATTACTGTAGATAGCTGTTGCTTTCAGTAGTTAGTTTCTTGACAGCTGTACTGTAATCTGTAACTAACTCTCAGTGAGTTACAGGTGGTTAATCTTCAGGTGCTTCATCTGTTTAGCTATATGGAGATATAAGGTTGGTTGGGTGGTAAAAGGAAAAGAAGGGAAGGAGGGAGAGGTCGTGGGTTCGAATCCCTCCACTAACAATAAAATTAACATTTAACAACTAACATTGGCCGATAAAAAAAGAAAAATCTGTTTAGCTATATATTAATATAGCTGATCATTCACTGTGTAATTGAGAACTCATTTTTCCAGTATACAAAATCTTTCTTCTAAATTTTCTCTCAAACCTTGATAGGACCCTACAATACTGCAGAGAATTTAAATTTCCTTTATTGCTTTTATGAGAATTATTTTGTTTTCCATTTTTTTTACATCATGAAGTTTCTTTACTTCCAATGGGTGGACAATGGAGCTTTGGTTAATCTTGATGTATAGGATTAGCCACACCTTTATGAGGGAAGGACCTCTAAATTAGTGTGCCATACCTCCTGCTCTGCTGATATGGGGATTACACAATTCCATCAGTCATCTTATTTTTAATAAAATTGTTGACAATATTAATATTAAGTAATAGGGCCCTCCCAATAACATGTCTACTATAACCATTAAAGAGGAAAAAAAAGAAACGAACAATTCTCATTTCAACAAGTGTACTACTAAGTTACACAAATAAATCTAAATACATATATGCTTAAGTAATTAGTACTATGTGGAATAACCTACCACAATAGACGGCATTGCGGTGTCCTCTTAACCTCTTGATATTTTGCATCTTTTGCACCATGGTAGAAGGTTTTGCAATGGCATAGCATGCAGCACGTATAGATGGTGCACGGTGGTGTCTTGGGAAACCACCCCCAATTTCCCTCAAATTAAGCCCATGAACCTGATTGGCTTTCATATGAGGCCAGCGTATATGAGGAGGTGGCCGTTTGACTTCTTTCATTTTGTCCCTGTCATCTGTCGTAGAGAAGCAATATAATAATTACAGATAGAGAAAGGAAAAGCTAATTCAATTGAAGGCATAGTTAATACGGGGCAACTTTTTTTTATAAAGAATTTATCAAGAAAGGAGAGACACAAATGAAAAAGGATGAGAAATCCTCAGAAACTAAACCAACAATGAAAGGGGAGGGAAAAAAAGAACATGGCACATGTAATGCAGTAGCCAAAGCCAATCTCTCTAGAGATCTCTACCAAAGACACCCCTATAAAAAGATCAATAGCAGAACACAAGAAGCTGAAAAGGAAGAGAGAGAGAGAAAAAAAAAAAAAAAAAAAAAACACAACACATGTAATGCAGCAGGCTAGCAACCAAAGCCAATCTCTCTAGAGATCTACCTAAGACACCCCTCCATGAAACGACCGATAGCAGAACACCACAAAGAAGCTAAGTGAACTACTCAATCAATCACAAATAAACTCAAGAGGCAATACTCGACCAATAAAATTTCTAACATTTATTTCCAACCACATACACCAAACAACTGCAAATCAAGAACAACCCCAAAGCCTTTTAGAATCTTTTGGTGCCAAAATCTCTAAAATTAACAGGCAGTATCTTCTGGAGATCCTAGGCACAAACCCAATTTTCACCTACTCAACAGAAAGCAATTTTAATTTGTTCCATAATTAACTATCAGTAAGTTCATAATTCATTATGAGAATTTTCACAGCAATCCAAAGTGATAAAAATTGATAATAATTAAAGTATAAATAAAGAACACATACAGCTCAGAAGCGAAAATGAACCGCTTCCTAGAAGAGTAGGTACATCAGCGGCATTTGGAGCATTTCCAAGATTCATACCCAGTGATGGGGAGGCTGTATTTAACAACAATTGCTTCAAAAGCTTTACCAAGTGATCCTTTTCAATATGAGAATACCTGTATAATAATTAATTACAACATCAATGAAAATATTACAAAGGAGAAGGGGTGCACAAATAAAGGAGTATACCTGCATAATATTTAATTATAAATCACTGAAAAATCATAAAGGAGATGTGATACATAAATATACCTCTCCACTAACATATTGTAATTTAAAGGGAATGATAGACCATCATCATCTTTGTCTCCACTACATGCCCCAGTCCTTGAATACCAAGCATGATACCTTCTAGGCAAAAGTTGATGCTCAAGAAGCTCATTCCAAAACTGCAAATAAGTTTTATGACATGGCCCAGCAGAAAGAAAGTGCATAATGAGAAAATAAATTTCCCTAAGGTCAATATCCACATCCATGTTATGATTCTGATATGCCTCATCGAGCTCAGCTTTCTTAGGCACCTTACTGGAGAAGCTCAAATGTTTCATATTAACAGAAGGTGCATTGCCAGAAGGAGCATACTTCTGCAAAGCCATATTCCTGTAAAGCATCAAAGGAACAAATAAAGCACTAATCTTAAAAAATGGCCCCTATATAGTTAAGAAAAATAGAAATAAAAAAATTAAAGACAATAACTAAGGAAATCATTAAATAGATGATAACAAACAGAAAATGGCCAAGACTATAATTTTGAATTCCTTTATCAAGAAAGAATACAAGATTAAAAAAAAAGTGTCACTTTCTTTTGCCTGCTTGTTCCCATGATTCTACTGTCCCGTGAAAAACAATGATAATTACCACCCTTCCATCCTATCACACCTTCATCCCAAACAACTACTCAAATTTTAATTTTATCTCAAAATTAAGCAATTCAGCAAGAGACATGACTAATTAGAATTTACAAGCAGTAAGATTTGACCCATGAAACTCCAACTCAAAAGGAAAAAACCTTACCATTGCACGAAGGCTTGTCAACAATATAGTAAAAACATTAGAAAAACAAAATCGTTTTTAATGAAAATGACGCTTATCCTTATCCCCCAGACAGATAACAATGGGATACAGAGGATGGGTTCCTGTCCAGAAAAGAGTAATCTCCATCAGAGACAGAGACTACCTTGCGGGAAGTGATAAAAGAACAAATGAAATGAAAAGTCACAGATAAAAAGCAAGACAGTCAACAAGCATTTAGTGTATACTCCAAGTATTCATCTCCTCACAAGTTTGTAGATCTCTTATACGTTTCAAGCTGGAAGATGTACTGAAATGAGAGGACATAGAGAATTGATTGTTCAGATTTTGGAGGAAGGAATAGATGAGTTCCTTGTTATTTATTTCTTATATTTACATAGGCATCTTTCTCCATTCTCTAGCACAATATCAGGTATTTATAAGGTCACACCATGGATGGATGCTTCATTGGCATCTATAGGCAGTTAGGCACATCACTATCATGCATTAAATGTATAGCAATAGGAGAGCATGTAGTGACATTCTACTTTAGGCACAATCTCTGCAGCACGTGCTTAAGGAAACAAAGCACAGTGACCAGAGTTTGTGATAGGGATTGGTCAACATTCTGTTTAATTGATGAGTTTCATGTCAGTAAGCAAGGTGGTAGATAAAGTTGATAGTAACAGGTTGACTAAAATAAACGAGCTACTATTAAATGATCACACACATAAAGTGTGTTGTGCCTTGCTAGCAGCTGGGTCTCTCATCTTATAATCTGGTAAGCTCAAGGGAGGCATCTTTCATCCCAAATCCTGCCACAGTAAATAGTTCCCATGTGTCATTGGGTAGGCCCCTCTATTTTTTTTGACTTTGAGGAATGCAGAGCACTGTCCTTGCTTCGGTTTCCAATCAACAAGTCTTCTGCATCAAGGTGTAGGCCCTTAACACCTAACTTGTTTCGGAAATCAGGTCAAAAATCAGCTAAAGTATTTGTCTAAAGAAATTCCCCCATTTGAGTTTTTGAATTTTTGGTTATGACATTGGCGTAATAATGAGACAAGCATGCATCAAAAAACAGGACATTATATCCCCCGCCCCCCTACCTTTTCTCATACTTTCATTTCCCAGCTATAATCCATCACCTAGTATTGTCCAAACACCTTCATAGTATGTGATTTAGCTATGGAAAAATATAATCCAGAAATCAACCACCTTTGAAAGTCAGCACTTCCAATGAAATTGCAGGTGAACTTCTCTTTAAAGTCATAACTCATAAGTAACTCAATCACGGTACGAAGAAGATATCCAAATTCTGTAATCTCTATTTACTTTCTAAGAGATGAACAAGCGGGCACATTCATATTAAAATTCCAATTAAGTACTCTGAGCCGTCTGACCATTTTCCACTCTACATCCCTCTTTTCCCACTCCACATTCATATATTAAGGTTGCATACATCCACCCTCCCCAATCCCCACTAGATGAGTGCCTCATACACTGGATTGCCCTTTTTATCCCTGTTCTAGCATGCCTACATTACATGTGGCAAATGGCAATTGCTCCAGCCACAACAGAAAATCCTCAATTGTTCTGCTAACACATGACCTAAGGCTACTAGTCCCTCGAATATTTAAGTTAAAAACAGAAAACATCACCCAATTGTGTGATCTCCCACCAAATTCAGAACATTTCTCAAAAGAAAACCTATTCAGCATTCACACACCAAGATTTAAACCCAGAACACGAGAAAGGATCAGCACACACACACAAAACAATTAAGCACCAGAATGTCCATCCTCCCTGCGTTCACAAACCAAGATTTAAACCCAGAACACGAGCAAGGATCAGCACACACACAAAACAATTAAGCACCAGAATGTCCATCCTCCCTGCGTTCACAATACAAAACTGCTCAACCAAAAGCAAAGGATAACGAAATATCTACAGCATTACGCGTAAGATGCACTAATAAAATGAAAAAACAAACATTCAACCGACACTCAGATTTTCAAAACAATTCTCCAATGAACAAACACAAATTCCATACACCATCCACCAAACTGAAAATCCAAAGAGCAGAGTAATTAAAATTCAAAAAACAAAAACTTACAAATGAGAGACAGATTCAACAGGAGAAGCACTCTCCAAAATCCACACCTCTGAAACCCTGACTCTCCACAGAATCCATCACACATTCCTCTGCACCATTGAAAAAAACCCTAAATTCAATACGTCAAAGCTTCACCACCACACAAAACAACCACAACACACAGTAAAAACGTCCACAGAGAAAACCAATCAAACAAAATCCAACACACACACAAACGCAAAAAACAACACCACCACCAATCCCTGAAAAATCAAAAACCAAAAACATTCCAAATTGTAAAACAAAACAAACAATTCAAATTCAAACGAGTTTCATCAATGAGATTGAGCACGCATAATAAGGATAAAGAAACAGGGTTGTGTTTGGTTCCTTTACCTCTTTGAGGAGTCAAATTCGAAAAAAGTGTAACAGCGGTGCCCTGGGCCAGTCGAAATTCCGCAGAACGCGTCGAGTGTGAACCACGCGCCACAATGCGAATTTAGATTCGACGAGGGAGCTCTCTCTGCTGTGCTATGCGTACAGTTTTTTCAGTGTGGAGAGGCACAGAAACAGAATAGAGAGAAGAAAGGAGGAGAGGAGAGAAAATTGAAAGAAGGAAAAGGATTGGACGAAACGATGCGTTTTATTCCTTTCGGTACCGTCACTTTCCCTCCACGAAACGATGCGTTTTACAGGGATTTCAATAAAACAATATTTTTTATCTTTGCTTGATGCCTCTCGACTCATGGTACTGCAATTTTTTTATTTTTTATTTTTTTTTCCCTCTTATCATAAAACAATATTTTATTATTATCAGTGGTGGCAGGTATCTCATGCAAAGTTAATAGAGTCATACGAACACAAATTTTCCCAAATCAGAAAGGAAAACTATATGAATATGTTAATGAGATTTTGAGAAAAGAAGAAAAGAAAAACTTGACAGGACATATATATTGACTTTCGTTTTGGACGTTATTTGCAATTGAAAATTCAGTTAATAACTAACTCTAAAGTTTCCATCCTCTCAACCAAGCCCCTGAAGAAAGCTGGCGACGAAAACAGTGCAATCTGTTTCAACCTGTTTAAGCCTTTTGGTTTGACTGTGGGGAAGGAATTATTATTTGAGTAATTTTTTAAAAAATAGTGCTGGCTGCACTTTTTTATTTTAATTTAAATATTTTTTTATTTTTTTCTTTCACTTAACCAAACTCATCTTAACTCTATACGCTGGTTTGACATAGAGGAAAAAAAATAAAATTAAGTAAAAATAAAGAAAAATTTAAACGTTTTTAATTTTAAAAAAATAGAGAACAAATGAGGATAAAGATGTCTTTATAAAATGAAATTAGAGATAAAATAAATGAAAATAATATAATAAGTTACACCAATTTTAAAACTATTTATATTTTATATATTTCTACTCCTTCTCCAAACATACCATATCATTTTCATTCATTCTCTACTCAAGTTTAATATGTACTAGTTTAGTGTTTTTGCCTTACATGGATATTAAATTTATATGTTATAATTTATAGATAATTTTTTATATTATTTTGAAATTTAATATATTATTAATTATTTAGTTTAAATTTTAATAAATATATGTTATTAAATATGCCAATAAATAGTTTAATATATTTTTATATGCATACATGCTTCAAAAAATATTATTACTAAGGGTGATGTCCTATGTAGGATACCCTTCATTTTAGAAATATCTTCATATTCCTTCTGAAATAACAACAACCACACTAGAAGAGAGAATGAATAGTGTGTTAATCAAATATATAATAGACTTATACAACTTTTAATATAGATATAAATAAAAAAAATAGAAGAGAGATAGATCATCCACTTAGGAGAAAAATATATTTTAATAAAGACAATTGATAGTCTGCAGATAGACATTTAAAATAAAAAAAAATAATTTTTCATTTACTCAATCGAAGTTACATTCAATCACTACTACAAAAAGCACATTTCACGACGCACCTTCTAAGACGGTTGTTGAAAAACTGTTTTCGAAAAAAATGCGGTGGCATTTTTGTAAATAAGTATAATCATTCTAAGACGGTTTTGTGAAAACCGTCTTAGAAACTACTATTCAAAGACGATTTTTGTAAAACTGCCTTAGAATTATTGTCAATCAAAGACGATTTTTCAAAAATCGTCTATGAAGATATTTCGCTTTTTTAAATATTTTGATGTCTCCTAGGGTTCTCCAACACCAAGCATTCCTTCTGCCTCCAATCTTCCCCCTCCCCCTCCCAAATCGC
The DNA here is from genome assembly GCA_007407185.1 of Glycine tomentella. Lineage (NCBI taxonomy): Eukaryota > Viridiplantae > Streptophyta > Magnoliopsida > Fabales > Fabaceae > Glycine > Glycine tomentella. The sequence goes on along the minus strand of PYAF01003332.1, from coordinate 90,062 downwards.
TTCATTGTAGGACGCTCCGTCCACATTCAGCTCCACGAAAGCCAAAACCCCTTAGATTCCCCATCGTATTCTAACCCCACCACCCTCTCCTTCTACCTCCACATAAGACCCTTCCTCTTTTGGAAAAGGGTTCCAAAAAACTCGCCCCCGACACTTTCCTCTGCTGGAACCTCTCCAAAGCCAAGTTCGACGCCGCCCCAGAACCCTTCTCGGGTATCTACGTCGCCCTCGTCGTCCATAACCACATGACCCTCCTCATCGGCGATTCCACAATGGTATTTGCTACAATTTCGTTTTCTTGTCTTCGATTTATACGATGTTTGATTGTGTCTTGAATCCGATGAATAATGTTGTGTGTGTGTTTACAACACAAAATAGCCTAAGTAGATCCGCGAGATTAAGGATTTCCTTCTGACGGCGCGGAGGAAGGATGCGAGGTTGGTGAAAATCAAGAGGAGCGGGGATGTTGTTAAGTTTAAGGTTCGATGCTCCAAGTACTTGTACACGCTTTAGGTCTTTGACCCTGAGAAAGCCGATAAATTGAAGCAATATCTTCCTCCCGGTTAGTTAATTTTACTGTTACTTTTAACACTATTTGTATGTTATATGTTATTCGAATATTATATGATGCATGTCATTTCATGTTTGTAGATTTGAGTGTTCAAGACCTTTAGAGCTGTTGAGTATGGCAGCGTGCGTTTGTTTATCTTTTTGTTACCTGGTGCTCTACATTTTGCGGCTTGGTTTTATGTTTGGTAATTTTTACGAGGATATGTTTATTTTAATTTGGTATGAAATGGGAAAGTTTGATATTGAGCAAAATTGAAATGAATTGCTCCTGACTTGGTCATCACTGCTGTAATAATGTAAGCACACTCTTGTACTTCTTAGTTAAAGACTTGTAGCATAAATTCTCGTATTATAAACTGTTCCTTTAAGGGTGCAAATTTCATTATTAAATTGTGGTTGCTTTAACTCTTTAAGAAGGTCGTCATCATCTTTTATTGGGTGGTTGACTGATGGTTCAAATATGGTTTTCATTTCTTGAAAGGAAATTGGATGTGGAGAAGAGGAGCTGATCCTGATGGCTATGTTGCCAATTTTGTGGAAACAGAACAAATTATGCAGTTTAATGGGTATAATGCTTCATTTGCTCATGTATTTCTTTCTATGAGTATGACATGAACCAGTTATATTATATGGTTGTGATAGTTGGAATGTTGAATGTAAACTAGTATTAGCAAGTTTTTCATGGTGATCACTGCTTCTCGGTGCTGCCAAGATCCTCATACAGCATGAAAATTTTAATGAGAAAAGTTAGACATTTCAGCCTTTAACATATTGACAATAAATAGAATAGGTAAATTTTAACAAATTTATGATTTGTTATGCATGTACTTGTAATACCCACAGTTGATTTTTTTGTTAGCCATTGAGATTCCCTTACTTTTTCATCCTAGATTGTGGCTCTTCTGATGGTTATGTACTTTTTTGCTGTTTAAAATTTCTGCCTTTTCATTTTTATTGTAATCATGTCAAAGTCAAACATTGTTAGCCAGCTATGACTACTCATTATGCCAACTTTGTATGTAACAGAATTTCAATCATCCTATCATCCGGCATGCAACTTTAGTCTTAAAAACATAATGCATCTGTGTGTAACAAAAACATAATCTAGAAGAAGATTAGAAAAGAAATGGAAAAGGAAAATAGTTGGCCACTATATAATCTACTATCCCAAGACAGATACTTCAGCTTACTACTTTTTTTATTAATTAATCGTGTTGTTCTATTGTTTTAGTCCTCTTATGGCTCCTTGATATCATTCCTTAAGTTGTCTCTATAGGGAACTAGGAGCTGGAGGGGCTAAGAAAATTTTAGATGTTGGAGTCTTGGAAAATATATCTGCCATATTTGGATTGCATATTGCACCTACCTATCCTATAGGTGAAGTGGCCTCTAGGTCGGGACCCATATTTGCAGGAAGCGGCTTCTTTGAAGCAACAATAAATGGCAGGGGAGGCCATGTAGCTATCCCTCAACACTCTATAGATTAAATATTGGCTGCTTCCAATGTGATTGTTAGCTTACAACATATTATTTCTCGTGAGGCCGATCCTTTGGACTCCCAGGTAAGCTTATTTCATTTCAATCTTTCCCTTCCTGCCATCGATACTCATGTATTCTTAGTTTTTATGCTTACCTTATTGTCCAAGAGCATTCAGTTTGTACCATATTTTGAATCCATGACTACCAGAGTGGCCAGCTTGTCTTGTATATGCTCACTTATGCTATGTGTTTAAACAAATCCCCTAAAATTGAAAGAAGAATCAATCAAAGACGGTTTTGATAGATAACCGTCTTTGAAACAGGACATTCTAAGACAGTTTTCAAGACAACAGTCTTAGAAGGGTTTGAAAAAAAAATATAAAAAATAGAAAATCAATCAAAGACGGTTTTCATAGATAATCGTATTTGAAACAACACATTCTAGGACGATTCTAGAACCGTCTTTGAAAACACGCACTTTCAAAGACGCTTGAAACAAAGACGGGTCTAGAACTGTCTTAGAAGACCTTGTTTGTAGTAGTGAATTCTACTTTACTGATGAGATTTGGTTATATTAATCAAAACTTGATTACAAAATAAGAATTATGACATGTCACTCTTAACTTTACAAACTTATTCTTAATACCACTTTTTTAAACTTTCCTTAAATCTAAGAAATCCAAGTATTTTTTAACACTAAATCTCATGATTTTCATAAACAATAGTTTAAACGAATACAAGTATTAAACAATACTCAAAGAGTAGATAAATAGTAAAACTCAATTACAATATGACTTTGTTTAGCAAAGAATAAACATATATTCTTTTCGTATTAAATTTCAATCAAATATTCACATAAGGATGTATTTTCACCAATGATAAAATCTTATATAATTTTAGTTGCAAAGGTCTAAATTTTAGTATAGTAAAAAATGATTAAATAATTTTGGATACTTATTTTATAATAATAATTATGAGGGATTCAATATTTTTTATATAATTCTCGAACTAAAATATACACTAAATAAAACATATCACAGATTTATTTCTAATAATTAGAAAAAGATAAAAGGATCACAGATTTAAAATATTTTTAACTGATATTTCTAATAAAATTAACATTTACATATATATAAAAAAAAAGCATATGAAAACATAATCTGTATAAGAGTATTCTTATAATCCCACACCCCATATGCATAGACAAAAAGGTTTTCACATTTTTCCCACAAACCCAGGAAGGTTACTCCTGCTGTATCAGTATCTATGCAGACTAATGTCATGTGCGGAGGTAACTTTGTAGACTGCTATGTCTTCATCATCGTTTAGGACACATAGCTGATCTTTTCGCCAAATTGTCTGCAAATTGATTCCTTTCACGTTGGATATATATATTTGAAGGTGATACTGCAGTAACGTCCCAACTGACTTTGAATGTTATTAGTAATTAATCAGGAGAAGGGAGAGAGCTTGAGGAGAGTTTGTGTAACAGATTACTTGTCTAATGACTCTAAGCCAAACTTTCTCTAGGCCTTGGTGAATGGGCATGAGCTCTACTGGTAAAATATCTGAATGTTCAATGTGGCCACTGAAGCCAGCTATCCAATCTCCATATGAACTTCGAAAAACCTTAATCCCTAAACCCGATCTTCTAGGGTTACTAAGGCTATTTCCATCATCAACATTCAAAATCACGGTGCCATTTCTAAGAGGATCAGTCCAATGAATCCCCTTCTCGGTTGGAGGGTTGATGTGTTGAGAATGGAAGCAACTATAGGGACGTTACGTTACTACTAAAGTCCAGACAATAATATTCCAGCCATGTTGACATTTCCCCCAAAATATTTGTTTGAGAAACCCAGTACATGACTATTTTTTCTAACTAATTTACTTCTAATTTCATGTTATGATTAATTAGATCTAATTAATTTGTATTTAATTTTTAAATGAGCAATGAATTAGCTGTTGATTAATTTTGTTATAACTACTTTAAATTGTTTTTATCGTGTTGAATGTTTAAATTATAATGACAGCTAAATAGAAGTGTATGTTCCAATTTTAAAACTAGTTTGAACTCAGAAAGATAGTTAAACTAGCTTGGACCATAAGAAGTTTTATATGGCAAGATGCCAAAAAGGAATAAACAATTTTATGTTTGAAATAATTAATGGGCTATTCGAAGCATTTTGATCCTCCAAACATTTGTGCCCAAAATAATAACAAGTCATTAATTTATACTTTCAAGTAAATGTTTAATGAGTATTTTAAAGATGATGGTCAACGAATAAAAACTTTTTTTTAATAATTTTTTGACAACACCTGTTTTTTAATTAAAAAGTGTTACTAATGTATTTTTAACAGAATTTTCAACATATAGCTCTCCAGTATGATCTTTAACACAATTGCAACATGCACTGCATCCAACGTAGCATCAAACAAATATTGGTACCCATATTGACCATCCCAAACCACAACATTTGTTGAGTTGAAAAGAGCATAGGAAAGTGATATGTCAATAGAGTTATTAGCATAACTAAAATAAGGTAACACATTGGCTAGTAAATTAAGGTGCATTTGCATACACCAAGTACCCAATTATGGGGTCTATGTATGACGACCTTACATCAGGCTTGAAGTAGCTTTATGATGGGGGGTAGGAGTTCCCTAATAGGTCCGTGCTCATGGGCGGACGTTGGTTATAGATTGGGGGGCAGTGTCCCCCCTTAAATTCTCAAGAATATGTTTAAAAAATTTTGGATAATTTTTTTATAATAATAAAATAAAGTAAAATAAAAAATAGCTTAGACATTTGTACAAGGAAAAAATTGAAAAGTACGGAAAAAGAATAATAAAAAAATGAAAAATAAGAGAGGAGTAAGTGTGGGTCTGTATGTTTGTAGTTTTTATGAATGCAATGACCACACTTTTGTTATTTTTAAGTACCGACTACATGCTAATTTTGTCATTTTTTTCCCTTATGAATTGTACCATTTTTCACACTTTTGTTATAATGGTTTGTTCCTTAAATTTTCTTTTAAAAATAATTTCGGAGGCGCTGCCCCGAACCCCCGCCAGTAGTGCCCCCCTTAATTTTTTTCCTAGATCCGCCCCTGTTCGTGCTAATAGCTGTTGTAAGCTTGATTAGATCATGAAGGCCTTGAGCCCTTATAGCTTGGTATATGTTTTGGATTGCAGGTAGAACATATTGGGCAAACTGAGAAGAACTTCCAACAGGATCAATTTCGTTGCCAACTACCACGTACTTGATTTTGGCACTAGGCCAAAAGTTCAAAACGTTACTTTGCACCCATTGTTGAGCAGTGGTAGCATTGGTGGCAAGGCCTTGAAGGTCTTGGTGGAGCACCCCAAGAGTAAGCTCAATGCCCGAATTTCTAAGTGCTTGTAAAGCAGCTTGATCGGGATTATAGATTCTCATTCTCGCTATGTTGTTTGATTTGTAAAGACTTACTACTTTGTTTGCCCGTGGACCGTGGTAGATTGTCGCCAATCATGCCATAACACACCCCAATTTGAGCATCTAATAGCCCAAAAAAAACCTATGAATTGAAATTAAATTATTGCAAGCATATGTTATAATTAAGGCATATTAAGCAATATAGGGAATGAATCTCTTCAATGGAAAAAGAACTTGACACAGTCTTGATCTCACCATTTATTTTTTCAAACCTCAACTTTAAAACAAGAAAATACTGTATTGTGGTAAAAATTATTGATGAGCGAAAATCACATGCAGTACTGGTTAAATCACTTCAGAAGATCTATTCTCAGTAATATATACTTGTCACATGCATGTGAGAAATTGATGGGTAACACTAAATAAATGTGGTGAAGCTTATTTTAAAGAAATAATTAACAATTTATTTTCGTTATCTTGAATCCTAAAAGATCTTTTAAGAAAAGTGACCATTTGAAAAATGTAATTCCTGAACTGTCACTAATTAAGATTGAAAATGATATTTTATGGATATATATAGGATATGTTGTAATATTATATGCCGATCTACCATCGAACTTATCAATGGAATGGACACACTATTAACAAAGAGACCGACCTGCGGTGCTAAGGTTTATTGTGAATAGCTCCAGAAGAAGCAGGAGAGTAGGGAATGAGAACCTCTTGGTTCTGGCCAAGAGAGTAGCACACCATAATACAAAACAATTCAGCCAAAAGGATTAGCTAGCAATCTATAATGGGCACCGAATTGATGATCACACTCCATTCTTGCACTCCCCTTATATAGTGTATACAGCTCTTGACCATGCATATCTTACAAGCAATTTGAATTATAATAATCTAAATATTAATAATATACTGACGCCTATGTTTACACACATAATATTAATCAATCCGTATCTTCTATTATCTGTTCACCATGAAAAGTTGGTCTTGTGTCATTTTTCTCTTTTAATTGTCTTTTATCATATTATTCATACAGAACATTCACTAATTTTATTAATTATTGATTTCCGTCGAAAAATCTTCTAATTTTGATTTAAAAGAACTGTAAAAAAGAACATATATAGGAAAAACAGATCCTTTTCAAAGCAGGAGAACTATAAAATTACATATAAATTAACTTAATTATCATGAGTACCAAAACTATGATTAAACCTACTAAAAATTGTATGAATATAACTAGTTTTAAAAACAAATCCAGGTCGCTTTACCGTGGTATCTTTAACCTATATAAAAGTAATTAACCTTTAAAAACCTTATAACATTCTTGAGAACGAAAGCTCAATCCGTATCTTTAACCTATATATGCTAGGTTAAGTTAGAGCTTCAAGAATCTTCTTAATGCCGGGTTTAGTTAAGTTAAGGGTCCTCGATTATATCAATACAACAGGTTTTGATATGTAGGGAAGGGTCTTCAATAGTGTGTGAATAAACCGGAGATTATTCTTTTTGAGCATTTTTTGTTCATTTATTGTCGCATGAAAGGGAGGGTATTCAAGAATATGGATTTTTATTTATTTTTTATATCGACAAATGTTAATTTGTTAGTTTTTGCTAGAAATGTCACTGATAGGAAGATTTGAACCCGTGACCCTTCCCCCCTTAATTATCCTGTCATCCTTCCCCAACCATTGTGGGTGAATGAATCCAAGATTATTATTTTATTGTTCAATCGTTTATTGTTTGGCTAAGCATGAAAGGGTTGAGTTTGGTGCATGCCACTGCCTGATGAAGATGAAGGGTCTGAA
>PYAF01003332.1:28449-49137 GCA_007407185.1 Glycine tomentella | reverse complement strand
ATATTTGGCTTTGTTTGTTGGAGTTATTAAGGCTATATATCCCATACAAAAAAAAAAAAATATAGAGGGAAATTTAAGATTAAGATCAGAATGTCAGGTCGATCGAATCATGGTACAATAAACTCATTCAATAACCATGGCAACGGGAACCAGAATTTCGCTGGTGCAACGATCAACAGTGGTGCAAACTCAGGCAACCGTAATAGTTATAGCACTGCCAACTACTATGGTGGTCACACGATAAATAATAGTGGTACTTTCAATGGGAATGGAAATGGAAGCTTTATCAAGGGTGGCTTTAACTCCTCCACCACGAACTATTACCGTTAATTATCTGTCTTTGATGCATGCATGCTACAATATCATTTACTGTGTGTAGCTATATATTATCCAACCAATAAATAATGTAGAGCTGCATATATAGCCTGTAGCTCAAAATTAATGGTCTATAATAAATGTAAATATGCAATATAATGGCTTCCGAGTGCTATCTCTGAACCCCAAAATAGAGGTAAAGAGATTTCTATTACTATAATGCATCTCCTATTTAGTCCAAACTTTTTTTTTTCTAATTTTTAACTTAATTAATTAAACAAGATGCATGAGTTGATGTTTATCTTTTTTATCTTTAATTTTAATGGATAAAAAAAAAGAAATACAAGGAGTAACCCAGACCTTACAAGATAAACATAATCATTTCACACTAGCCTACATTCATACTAGAAACAACTCATTTTTAATTATTCGTACTCAAACAAAATCAGAACCTGATTTTCTTCTTGAAGAATGTAAAATAAATTCATTCCTTCTACTTTGCCTACATCCTAAAGTGACTCCTAACAACCCATTTAAGCATTCCATAGGACACATTGAACATTCATAGAAGAAAGAAAAATTCGCTAATTATCTTATTTGACAGTCAAATCCAAGATCTAAACTGTTAGGATTCTCACATTTAATAGAATAAGAGAAATTCTTAGGTGCACTTGGAGCAAGACATTTTGTTGCTCTGATCCATTCATTGTTTGTCATGTCAGCAATTTACCTAGAAAAATTAAAAATTGTCATTAATTTAGGAAACAACAATGACCCACAATGCTGATATGGCGAACAATGAATGGATCAAAGCAACAAAAATGTCTTACTCCAGGTGCACCTAAGAATTTCTCATAGAATAAACTACTTAATGCGGTACTTAAGCCTTGAGACTCTTCCACTTAATGGACTAGTCTTTTGAATTAAACTTTCCTTTTGTGCTATAATCCTAACATAACCTTACTCAACAGATTCAAAGATACAAATCTCTTGATGAAAAACAACATTGTTTCTAAATTCTAAGCAACCAAATGGACAAAACAATAGCAAACCAAACAAACCACCAAGCAGGGCCCTGCTTGTATTGAAAGTATTGTTACCAAAGAACTCATAAAGATGTTGAAGAAAGCGATCTTTAGACAGCCATTGGCAACACCACTTGTATACCAAGCCACCCATGATGAGTAATGAAAATCTGCAGGTAATCATTAAGTTGTTGTTTCTACCTCCAAAGCAGAAAAATGGGCAAGAGTAACTATGGTCAAGTAGCACAATATTTCTTTTTCCACAAATTTGCTTTTATCCTTAGTGAAGTTCAGTTAATTAAATAATGATTATGTAGCAAATAGCTAGAGTGTATGCTACAAGAACTAAAAAGATATTTAAATTTTTTTATTTTTCCAATTATTTGAATAAGTGATGTTGATATAGTTTAATAGATGAAAAAAAAGAGAGAATTTGAGTAGAGCAAACTTAATTATTTTTTTCCTGCTACCGTGATCAATTGGGCTGTTAACTGTAACGCAAAAAATCTGAGCATAAATTGCAATGGAGTACAGCAAGTGTGAAAGACAGTGCCCCTTTGCAACACTTGATAATGGATATATTCTCCAAGTCAAAAGACTTCTGGTTGAAGCACAGCTTGTGCGGACAGGAATGATTTGTGGTTGAATGGAAGCATTTGATAATTGAGATAGTATTTTCTGAAAATCTTTTCCAACCAAATGAATCAACATTGTCTAGAGATCGATCCAACGTACAGTAAGTAAAACCGAAAACAATTTTTGAAAGAAACTTTTTTCATTTTATATTAGAGAATTATATGTTAGAATTTTTCGTTAATATATGTTAGACTTGGAAGAAACTGCATCAAGTCCTTGTCAAACTCCATTAGCACCCAAATACGATGGTTATTTTGTTAATATAATATATTACATTAGCATGTTAGAATGAATGTGTTTTAATATATTCAAATTTATACTTAATAACAGGTTCTACCAACAAGAAGAAAATGGGTCCTACCAAATGCATGTCTTAAAACTCATAACTTGAGATATGAAGATCGTTTGACAATTAAGGTTAATACTCATGGTCAACTTATTGGTAGTTATCAAGCTACCTTGAGCAATTACTTGGCGACATTTGCTAGGAATGCGCATTTAACTCCCTTAACATTCACAAGCTGAAAAGGACTAAAAGAAAATTAGGATGACTTGTGGAAAACTATTATCTTTTGATTATATTTTTTTTAATTGATTCAATTATTTATTTTAATAGATGATGTTATGCAGGAAAAAATTGACATTGAAAAGCGTGCTAAAAGTGAATTATAGAAACCATATGCTCAAGTTGGAGAAGTCATAAATGTCAATTGAAGTCAAACTAATTTTTGCCAAATGTACTAGATGATTATAATTTTAAAAATTGACCATCCAATTTTCCACTTGAGCAATGAAAATTCTTGTTAAATTTTGAAAATCTGACATAGTTAAGGTGATTTAAGTATATCAATTTTTATTATGTGATTATTCATGTTTACGATTTGATTGTTTTTGTCTTTTTTCATATGGTGTTTGTATTATAAAGAATCGTAGCAAGAAGAACAAAATATGTAGAGCAAAATATACCACTATATGCACTATTGGTTCAAAAACTTTTGCAGAAATACAAGATGAAGAGGTAACACTAATTGCATAACTAGTTTTGTATTAGTCTAATGGTTTTGTTTACTTCAAATAGTGATTTAACTAATCCTTTTCTTTATAAAATAGACAATGAAGAATCTTGATGGAAGAGAGCCATCTCGTATAGAAATGTTTATGGTGACACAAAAGGCTTTAGTATAGAAAAGAATGTTAGCTATGTATTGAAAAAATATCTCTAAAAAACTTTAGTAACATTTTTAGAACTTTGGTAATATTTTATAAATGTTATTAGTATGAAAAAAAAGATTCTAAAAGCCTTTAGTAACATTTTTATAAATGTTGTTATATATTAGTATGAAAAAATGTTACAAAAAGTCTTCAACAACATGAAATATATACAACAGTCGATAAAAAGTTGTTTCACTTTCAGACTGTAGAATCCGCCATATTACCATGTTCCCTTTGTTAGAAGATAGGCTAATCTAGTTGCTTATTGCTTTGCTAGGGTTTCTAGATTTTATTTTGCTTTTTAGAATTTATATCAGATTCCAAGCTATATTGCAGGGATGGACCCAGGAGTATATTAAAGAGGGATCAGAATATTTTTACACAATTATTTAAAAATCTAACTTTTAATAAATAATTATTTAATAGATAATTGTTGTGGTAATCGGCACCACACACACCTTCTAGGCTGGGAGTAACACTTCCACCAACCACAAACCACAGGGAGTCACCAGACTCAACCCACAATCAATCAAATAGTAAATATAGCGCGGAAACGTGAAACGAACAACGAAGGATGCACGAGAGATAAGGGAGAGAATAACAATACAAAATAGCTTTACGTGGGAGAAAACCTCCAAGAGGAAAAACCCATGGGACCTTGTCCAGAACAATCCACTATTCTCAACCACTACTGCAAATAGGCCCTTCAATGACACACAAGCGACGACGATTCTTTAATAACCGTCTTTGTATGTGAGACGGTGGCATTTTTGCAATTAAATGCAAGTTTACAAAGACGGTTTTTAAAAACCCGTCGTGGAAGGATCCAAAAGAAGACAGTCTATCAAGAACCGTCATAGTTTCTGCCTCATACAAAGACGGTTTTTTAAAAACCGTCTTTGTTTTATTTGTAAATTCAATTAAAAATTTTTACTTCAACATTGCTTCAAAGGAAAAACGCGAGCTAGTTGTGCCTAACCCCTTCTCTTTCACACCCCAGTCACTCCCTCTCTTGTGCCCTAGCCCCTTCTCTTTCGTTGACACCGTTCACTCCCTCTCTCTTTGTCTCGCTCAAGACTCACGACCAAAGCCTTGTATCTTGGGCGTCCATCTGGTGTTGCTGTCAAAGCTGTCCGTGTGTTTAGTGGAAAGAATAGAGTTGAAACTGTTTTCAAAGTGTTGAGATTCCCTGAATCCAAGGCAATTTGACAAGAGGATAGCCCAGTTGATTTTTCAGTAATGGGTATTTGAGGTTTTGAGCTTGTTTTCTTATAGCTTCTGAGGGGAAGAGTCTGTCAAATATATCAGGATGGCCATAATGAGACCGAACCCTGCAAATTGTAAAAAAAAAAATGGATTACTTAACTGAAGTTTTAGTGCATGGAGAATAAAACAAAACATCCTAAGCTTGAATTAAATTCAGCTGCAACACAAAGGGATGATGTTGCAGGGCTATAAGCTAAGCTAGTTGGATGAACTATGAATGTAGATGATGTTGAAGGGCTATAAGCTTATTCTTATTTCTATGCTTTTGAGATTTTAGTCATTAAGTTCTTAGTAGCCATTGTTTCCATTAAAAAGAATTGAAAATTTTTCAGCGTTTGGTTTGCATTTCTAAGTTGTAATTTTCAAATACATGCAAACAATGACTGAGTGACAGTAACAACAACAGATTCTGCTCCTGGAATTCCATTTTTTTTTTACAGTGTTCCTGTTTTATTGTGCCTTGTATTTATGTTTGGGCTTGACTTTCTACCTCATGCTGTTTGGGTCTTGTTAGCTTTAGTTAGGTCAGCAGAGTGTTGTTTTTTTTTCTTTTATCAGCAAAGATAATATATAGTATTTTATGTAGAAAGGTACAGTACAAGTAGTACTGCATGGTATATAGCCTAGCATGAACAAAAGCAGAACCTAGGTGGGTTAAAACAAGAAAGCCAACTGAGTTCTGACTAAGAGCTAGGACAAAAGGAAAAAAAATACAATTATTTGCTTTGATAAGCACACAGATTCCCAACTCACCCAAGGGATCTTCTTCTGCTCGTTGCTGCCACCCCATAAGAACCATCTTTGAAGCCTCTCCGTTAATATCTTCATTGTCAACATTAGTTGCATAGAGGGCAAAACTCAATTACATGGGTATCCCAAATAGACATGAGATGATGACTCAGTCATTGTTTGGTTTCCATACATTGTTTTTGTGTTGTATTTTAATTTTAATTTCATAGCGTTTGATTTTATTTTTTAAATATTTTACTTCAGAAACAATGGTTGCATAGCTGTAGTCTCTACCATCTATTCTTTGTGTTACAATGGTTGGCCACCTCAACAATCTGTGTACCCTTATGAACAATGTAGTTTAATTAGTTTAATTAGTTTGGGCCTTTGTTAAGTTTTACAGTTTTTCTTAGTTATTAGTTCACTGTGAATAAAACTTAGGAGCAATGTTGTTTTGGTTATGATTTGTAGAGTTTGATATATCAACAAGAAGAATAGTTGGATTGATGAAGCACCCCACTTTGTGACAAGTTACAAGCATCTGGAGGCTATTGGAGGAAAATCTTAAACTTGGTGTGCACTCAACTCCAGGTGTGCGTTGAGGTAATTATTCTCATTGCCATTGATTTGGACAGAGTTTGCACCTTAGGATTAGTACACAGTCACTTAAAAAAGTGTTGCTTTTGTATGCGTGCTTAACACGAAAGCTGACCTAAATGCACAAGCGTTTAATAAAAAATGAAATTGCATTCTAATGGATGTATGATAATTGGCAACAATGTTGATTGTTGTTAACAGATGGTTTTCCATATATCATGTGAGTCAAGATTCCCATGTTCAAAAATCAATCTTAATGAAGAACATTTTCCCTCTTTAATGCATTAGTTTTGAGACTTGTTGCTAGAGCATGCAAAGCTATAGCTTGTAGTATTGCTCTTTTGGGTAATTTTCATTTCACATAACATAGTTGTATTCCATGAATATCCACCAAAGTTGATAGTGATGACTGAAGAAGAAGTTAGAATATAAAGTAAAATACACTTTTCTCCCTTGAGAGATGCTTAAATTACATTCTTCCCCTCTTTATTTAAAAGTTGCACCCCTTTTTCCTGAGAGTTTAGTATGCTTACTTTTCATTTTTCTTTAACTTTGAAGGTCACTGATAATTAATTCTGAACATTGTATTATCAACATTTGTACTTTAACAATATGTAATAATATTTTGAATTCTCATACTATCAGCTTTGAAACTTCACTTGGAATCATTATTCATCTTCTAAAGTCTCAAAAGTCATAGCAAGAATTCAAAACTAGTTGCTGATAACGTTGAAAGTCATACGAGATAAAATTAACCCTAAGATATTTGTTTATATTAAAATAAGAGGGGTAGGGCGGTGTAGTTTAAACCTCTCTTGTGGGAGGGGAGTATAATATACTCTAGAATAAATTATTATGTTAGTTGCACACTCGGGAATTTGTACATTATGGCGTTTGTTGACACAACTGAGGATGACTGTTGGATGACAATTAACCCAGTCTCATTGGTCATGATGCCCTTTGTTCTGGTTTATTGTCATTTATATGGGTAAAGTCTCAAGCTCACATTATTTTTTTTTATTTTTCTATTAATTTCAATTTATTTGATGGCAGGACCGAGAGCAAACCGTGAAACAACTTGGTGAGTTCTTGAACACCAAGGTTGCCCCCAAAGAACTTGTTGATGAAATAAAGGTACTTAATATTTGTCTTAATCTACATCCTAATAAATTAGTTGTAATTACGATGTGATGCATTTTGGAGCACGTATTTAAAATTTTAATTGAAATGTTATATCTGTTTCAGAAAATTTACCTTATATGATTTGTGAACTTTTTTTATCACTATTGCTCTGACCTTGTTCTCTTTGAATGAAATTGCTGGGAAACACTAGGATATTGGAAAGGCTCTTCTACCAGCCTCTACCGATAATAAGGTTGTTCCTGCTCCAGCAGAGAAAAGTTCAGAGCTTGCTATAGTTGATAGCACTATACAGACAGCAGTAGCTACTCACGAGCCCAAAGTGGATGCAGTAGCTCCTGAAGTAAACTCAATGCCCAAAACTCTATGAATTTTCTACTTTTGGTGCTGATTAGTCATGCTTGTGATGGCCGATTTTCTTGGAACTTTTCTTTCCATATATTATATATTTTTCTTTAAGAAATGCTAGTAACATATGTTCCAAAACATTCTTTAGAACACATTATTATTGGTTGAAATTGATTGAAAATTACCAATTTTGGTGGATTTCTATTAGACAAGATATACCTATAGTTTCACTTCTTATTTAACGAAATCATAATTTGTAGTTTCTAATACATTTTACTCAATAATAGAGGTCTGATACCAGTAGTGTGTTCAAGACCGTGTTGTTAACACTCCTATTTTTCTTCCGGTGCCATTATGATTCCATTTAATAGAATCTCTTTAATCAACATCAAATGTCACACTGCATTACCAACAAAGGTTGGTTCAGTTGGTAAGGAACAAACTCATCTCAAAAGGGCAAATTCTCTTGTGGTGATGTGCAATGATGAACATGGTATGGGTAGCAAAAAACATCTTTATATGCCATTGTTTTGGTGTATTGCACTGTGGTTTAGAAACAGATTTGTAACTCCTCCACACAATTAACTTAGGAGAAAGCCCATAAGTTTTTTGTCTAAGGAGGATGAAAGTTGAAGTCGGAGTGGGTCACTATTAAAAACAGAAAACATTGATTGATAAGTACTGAAAAGATTCTCACTTTGATAGTAGTATGTCACGTTGAACTCTGTCTCTCTCTTTCTCTCTGTCTCTCTGTCTCTCTCATTTTCATGTTAGAAAACATTCATCTGAAAATCATTCAGGAATCAGAGAAACTGTGTCCCTTTGATTTTTTGAGGGCTGTTGGGATATGTGCTGTGAAGATATGCACAAAGACATGGAGAGACAGAAATACCAACCCACCAACCAAACTAACACAGTAATCATAATAATCGCATAAAAGAGGTCACCTTTCCCAGTGTTTTGGGGACATGGAAAGAGAGAAAAAACTAAGAGCTTAACAGTGGAAAAACAATAGTTGTTTATTTGTTATTAATTAAGAACCCTTTCTTGAGGTGATTTGGCTGCTGATTGATTCTGTGATGATGTGCCTGCTGTTGTTGTCTCCTGTTGTTGTTGTTGCTGCTGTTGATGAAGGTGCTGATCAAAAGGCTGATGATGATCTGAAGAAGATGCTTTTATGCTTATTGGAGATTCTGTTTCAAATTGGAGCTCATTTTTGCTTGAAAGAGCGTTGACTCCTGATCCTGAATCAGTGCTTGCCCCTCCTGACTTTGAACCTCCCTATGTTTGTGAATCCACCAAAAAATATTTCATTTCTTTCTCAGCACCTAATTAATAAAGCCAACTGTGAAAGAATATTAGACTTTTGAAACTTAAGATTTGAATTGAAGTATTGAATCATATGATATATCCTTATCAAATTGGAAGTGCTAAAAAAATTTTACAAGATTGGGATTGAAATTGTGTTAGTTTTAAGCAACTTTGGATATGGATTGGTCAAAGATGAAGAACTCAAAGATAGAGAGTAGTACTCTTGAGGTTTGCTAGAATTTCATTGGCCATGAAGGGAACATTTTCAGTGTGGCCGAAGGCCTGGCTGTGAATAAAGCTGCTAAAATCATCAAGCCTTAACTTTTAATTCGTATAAAAATACAATGCGAAGAAAATGAAAATGAAAATCATTCAATCATATTATGGGAGTAAAGGATATGGATTTTCTTATTTTAAACTTAGACACAAGTGTCATTTAGTCTTGTTGTGCACAACAAATAATTAAGTCTATTAATCTAAAATAAGTTAAAATGGGAACCTTAAACCTTGACCTATAAGTCTACTAACTCTGCATCCATATGAATAAGACATCCATCCATTATTATATGTATGAGCTATATATGTCTACCACCAGTAAACTGATTGACTGTACACTGTTGACACACCATAGAAGTATTGAGCAAATCCTATCCTATCATATATTCTACTTTTCATATTTTCTAGAATTAAAGCATTCACCCAAAACAAAAAATCCCTTAAATATTTAGTGCAATCCTGAAGAATCTGACTTCATCTACCATTTAAGAGCATCCTTAGCACACTCTTCATCTTTGGTCTTGATTCTGGGGATGTACTATCACAAACATGAGCAATGTGGAGAATTGCAAGCATCTGGTTTCTGATTGCTTGTGATGTTCTACTGACATTAAAAACAAGAATGTAATCCTGATTTGTGTTATTGCGTACAACCCACTTGACCAATTATGTTCCCCCTGTCAGTGCTGGTTTTCCTGTCAGCAGTTCAAGCAGAATCACACCAAAGTTGTAGACCTTCCCAGCCATTGTTACCGTCATTGTGTATGCATACTCTGCCAACCAACAAACAAACTTCGGAGTTTCAAAACACTAAGTGTGTTTGGATAAGTGTTTACAAAATTCATTTTAAATTGAATGGGAATGAAAAAAAATATTAGAGTGAAGTGATATATATTTGGATGGCTTGATCTTGTAAGCAAGTTTGATGTAAAACTTAATGTAAATTTTTCAACCCAATGCAAAAGTTACTTTTTATTACTTCTAATGAAACTGAGGTTTGTAGGAAAAATTAATTTTACAAAAAAATAACCAAACATTTGACAGAAGACAAAAATTAATTCTAATGCATTTTACCATGAAACCACACACATGCTAAAATAGCTTCGCAGTCTCATTGAACGCTGAATCAATGGGAGTGAATGCATGAGCAAAAATGTTTAAATGCAATTTTCAGGATATATACTCAAGTGTTTTATAAATTTAGTCAAATTTGTCTTTGTTAATTCTAACTAAAACTATACAGAAACAGTGATTAACTAATTACACAGGACTAATGTAAATGTGATAGAAACAACTTTGCTTAAAATATTCATAGAAGTTTCTTGAGTTAGTGAAATTCAAAAACTATTTGATCCACATTGCTCCTACAATATGTGTAGCGTTTAGTGGTGGTTACATGAAGTTAATCTATGAACTATGAAAAACTAATAGGAATATAAAAGTAACTTGCATTTTTTACCTACAGGAATATAACCAACTGAACCAGCAACTGCAGAAAAATTCCCTGTACTCTTTCAGGGATCAATCACCTTGTAGTTTTCAATATCCCAACTAGAGGCTCCTTGAGGGACTTGAGCATAATACTTTTACTTGACAAGTCAAGGAGTAGTATTGGACAAGTTCACACAGTAACGAAAGATCAAAGGTTTCTTGTCAAAGTATATATAAGTTGCCACAAGAAGAGGGTCCAGTCTTTTTCTCATGTATGAGCCCATGTACTCTTTGCAACATTTTATCTTTCATGGGGTGTCCCTATCTCTCTTTTTCTCCTTCTCTAGGAAGAAACCTGATTGATAAGTGTGTTTGGCTTGCTTTATCACATACTTGCTCCTAGCTAGTTGTATATACTGTATGCATAACTAACGTGGTAGTGAGTGTGTACCCCAAATCTTGTCTTATGAATTTGGCAACCTTGTTTCAGTCTCTCTAAGCTTGTGGGGTTTGAAAGAAAAAAGCATGAACAGAAGCTAAAAGCATGAACAGAAACTAAAAAGCATGAACAGATTTTATCTTTAAGTTATTATCCATTGTCTTTTTACTTATTATGTTTTTATTTCCTTGTAGTTGATTTTCCCATGTCTACAAATACCAACCTGAAAGAAGTGCATAAGACTCACAGGTCACAATGTGTAGAGTGAAGACCCTCTGAAACCTTGCAATCAAGGTTTGTGTTGTCACTACTTAATACTCTTGTTCTCACCTCATTAATTTTCTGCCATTTCATTTGCATAAATGATAACTGAAACTACAATAAGTAGTGAACTAGTGATAATTCATTGTTTGTTATGAAAGACTACTCCTATATACATGTCATCTCATATTGCATGCATTAGGTTCTTTTGGTGAACTTGATCTCTTTGGCTTTGGAATCGAAAGTCTGTTTTACTTCAATTAGACTTCCACCTTGACCTTTGTTATTTTGATGCATGAAACTATGTTTATAGCATGCACATCGATGTTTTGTTTCTGCTGTCGTCAAGTAATTAAAAAAACTGGTAAACTTCTGCATGGCTATTTAGTCTCCAATTATATTGAATTATGATTACAATTGAAACTGACAGCTCATAACTCCTGTTATCAAGTGAAACTGCATGGCTGTTTACACCCTGGTGTATATCTTTCCATTTCCAAGGGTGCTATAGGCAGGGAAATCACTGTCTATAGTTCCTGCACCCACAGTGGTTAGCCATGGTACCACATTAGACAAAGTTGCTTGACTAGGCCCACCATTTCCTGCTGAATTGGAAACCAGTATTCCATGGCCAGTGGCTGCAAAAGTTCCAATTGCCAATAATGTGTTGGAAGTAATCTGTCAAACCTCCCCCAATTGACATGGAAAGGATGTTGACACCATCTTCAATGGCCTTGTCAATTCCAGCAGCTATGTATAATATTATTAATATACTCCCACAATTTTCAATGCTTCACACAGGAACCAAATAATACTATTAAATTTATAAATGCATTTGGTCAATTGAGTACGTGACTGTTTTGATCTGTACGTAACAATAGGAAACATAAGGAACCCCCATCCCCAAAAAAAAACTATTGGTGAAAGTCATATATTGGTTGCTATCATGCTGTCCACCCCAAGCATACATTGCACATATATTGATATAACTGAAATTTGATTTGTCTTTGCTGTTTAAATATGAGTTCACTGCTAATGCCAAAATGAAACATTTTTGTTAGTTGTAACTGAACATGTGCTTGATTTCCACCTTCTTCACTTATAGAGGGCTCACCAAGCTGGCCTCTGTGTTGTTAAATTTAATTGGTAAACAATTAAACATGCTAATTATTTAAACTAAATTATCTTACAGTAAGACTCATAATATCTGTTCTAGCTTGGCAACTTAATGGTCATAATTATCTGCTACTTCGCAGAGTAATGTTGTAAACAGTACTCAGAATTTGGCAAATCAAAGCCTATTTTAGAGACCGTGACTTCAGCTCAGATCTGATTTTTCCTTTGGTCACCCTAGTTTTGCCATGGCTTGACTGATGATCTGTGTGTACAATACATTGAGCTCATGAGCTAGAAGAGAGATAGAGAGAGAGACAGAGAGTCGAAGACAAGTAGATAGCAAGTGGTTTTATTTAGACTGAGTGAGAAATAGGAGGTTTGAATTGAATGGGAAATAGATGAACTTTTTCTCTTTTTTCCTATAGCTTTGAGTTGGAAATGGTTAATTAACTTGTTGTTTACGCATATCTTCAAATGGTTATTTACTCACTAAAATGCATATGTAAGGTTTTATTTTCCATATAAAAGTTGACGTTAACCATTATTTCATTTTCTTCTTTGTATATATAGTGCACATGTTGGTACTGCTTTATTTCATTTTCTTCAAATGGTTATTTACTCACTAAAATGCTTATTTTTTGCATGGCTGTAGGAGTCGGCTTACCAGATAGTCAAATCAATTGGAGAGAAATATATTCCTCTATAATTTGCTTATGAAGGACTTGGATGGGTGGAAAAAAAGTAAAGGCATATCTTCTATGTTACTTTGTAATTTGATAATCTTTCACTTATAATTATACAAATTTTACTTTTTGTAAATTCGTTTTTCCAATATATGATTTAGTTATTCTTATATGATTGCATTAGTCTTTGTTTATGTTGAATGAGTTGTATATGCATTAGTTGATTAGTGATTCCAGGTTCTTCAATTTGTTTATTTATTTATTTATTTATTATAGAATGAAATTATGACACTGTGGTGTCTTTGTTAAATTTATTTGGGTAGTAATAATACAAATCAATTTCAATTTCCGTAGAGATTCCTAAAAAAAAAAACAATTATAAATAAAAAAATAAAAATGAAGGAAATATAAAGACGGTTCTAACATAAACCGTCTTTGAAAAGTGGCCTACAAAGACGGTTGGTACAAAACCGTCTTCTTAACCTCACATTTAAATAAAAAAAATTAAAATAAGCAAAACGAAGACGATTTTGGTAAAAATCGTCTTTGAATGGTGGCCTACAAAGACGGTTTTGGGCTAACCGTCTTCTTAACCTCACATTTAAATAAAAAAAAATTAAAATAAGCAAAACAAAGACAATTTTGGTAAAAATCGTCTTTGAATGGTGACCTACAAAGACGGTTTTGGGATAACCGTCTTCTTATCCTCACATTTAAATAAAAAAAATTGAAAATAAGGAAAACAAAGACGGTTTTGGTACTAACCGTCTTTGAATGGTGACCTACAAAGACAGTTTTGGGATAACCGTCTTCTTATCCTCACATTTAAATAAAAAAAATTGAAATAAGCAAAACAAAGACGATTTTGGTAAAAATCGTCTATGAATGGTGGCCTACAAAGATGGTTTTGGGATAACCGTCTTCTTATCCTAATTCACAAAAAAAAAAGAAAAAAAACATGCAGAGAAACAAAGACGGTTACTGAAAAATCGTTTTTGAAAGTACACAAACAAAGACGGTTTTCTCAAGAACCGTCTTTGTATCTATTTTAAAAAAATTTTTTAAAAAATTAAAAAATTTTACAAAGACGGTTTTCAGAACCGTCGTCGAAAGTGCCAACTTACAACGACACCCGCAACAAAGACAGTTCGAGAACCGTTGTGGAATGTGTTCTAGAACCGTCGTCGTTTCCCCCGCCTGTAGTAGTGAACAATAATGGTTACAAACACTCAACAGCCTCACGCCGGAGTCACTCAACAATGGTGGACACACAATCTCAACAAGAGTTGCTCTCAACCTCTCGGAGACACTCTCAACAGCCAAATGCTGGAGACACTCTTCCTCACCACTGATGTGTTTTGCACTCTCTTACGTCACTGGCTCTCTGTCATCAGTGCGGGGTCTGGTCTGATCTCTGTCTCCGTCTATAAATGTAGTATTTATAGAGAGAATTAGGTTTAGGAATTTCAACACCCTAAACGGGAAATGGGCCGAAGTCAACCCTCGGGATTAGGGCCCAAGTCAACATTCTCTTAGTCAAAACCTAGGGATTTGGGCCAAGCATTAAACGGAACATTATCCAATAAATCTCCTCCTTCCGTTTCAATGGGTCACAATGGCAACCCGGAATCCTTTCCGGTCTTCCACTAAGCTCCGGGGTCTTCATTCAGCACAACCCGGCTTTCACACCTCGGCTTTGTCATGCCGAGTTCTTCAACCCGGCTCCTTCACAACAATCTTCAAATTTTATTGCTGGTACCGGCTTTGTCATCATGTCAGACCAATTCTGACTAGTGTGTACTTCCCAAGTGTGAGCTTCCCATCCTCTACCGCATCCCGTATCCAGTGATACCTCACATCAATGTGCTTGGTACGGGAGTGATACGTGGAGTTCCTCGCAAGATGAATTGCACTCTGACTATCGCACTTAAGCTCATACACATCTTGGTTATGACCGAGCTCCTGGAGAAACTTCTTCATCCATAGCAACTCTTTGCACGCTTCTGTTGCGACAATATATTCGGCTTCAGTGGTTGAAAGTGCCACACACTTCTACAGTCTCGACTGCCACGAGATTGCCCCTCAAGCAAACGTTATCAGATATCCTGACATCGACTTTCTAAAGTAGGAATCTCCCCCTAAATCAGTATCCGAGTAGCCTTGTAACTCGGCCTTACCATCTCCAAAATGAAGACACACACTGGTCATACCCCGGAGGTATCTGAAGATCCACTTCACTGCTTCCCAGTACTCTCTGTCGGGATTCTTAAGATATCAACTCACCACTCCAATTGCATACGACAGGTCGGGTCTAGTGCAAACCATTGCATACATTAGACTCCCTACTGCAGATTGGTATGGGATCTTCTCCATCTCTTCTCTGTCTTCATCTGATCTTGGACATTGCCTCTCACTTAGCTTCAAATGTTCGGCCAAGGGGGTGCTCACTATCTTGGCTTTGTCCATGTTGAATCTCTTTAAGATCTTCTCAACATATTTTTCTTGACTTAGCCACAATAGCTTCTTCTTTCTATCCCAGATGATCTTCCTCCCAAGGATCTGCTTTGCTGGACCAAGGTCCTTCATTACAAAGGACGAGTTAAACGCCTTCTTCAAGGCGGCAATCTTCTCCTTGTCTTGCCCTGCTATCAGCATATCATCCAGATACAGTAGCAAGATCAAGCAATCACCAGTCTCATACCTCTTCACAAAAACACAGTGGTCGGCTTTCGTCTTCATGAATCCATGCTCTGTCATGAAGGAATCAAACTTCTTGTACCACTGCCGAGGTGCTTGCTTCAAGCCATAGAGACTCTTCTTCAGTCGGCACACTTTGCGTTCACATCCCGGAGCCTCGAACCCTTCTGGTTGCTCCATGAAGATCTCTTCTTCCAACTCACCGTGAAGAAATGCCGTCTTCATATCCATTTGCTCTACCTCTAGATCCATTGTTGCTGTCATAACTAACACTGTCTGGACCGAGGTCATCTTCACAACAGAAGAGAAGATTTCATCAAAGTCGATCCCCTTCTTCTGATTGCAGCCTTTCACTACAATCTGAGCTTTGTATCTCGGCTTCTTGCCGTTCTCCTCCTGTTTAATCTTGTACACCCACTTATTTTTCAGAGCTCGCCTCCCTTTAGGTAGCTCAGTCAGCTCATATGTCTGATTATCATGCAAGGATCTCATTTCATCCTGCATGGCCTTCTCCCATTCACCACTCTCTGGACTTTCCACCGCCTCATCATAACTCTGAGGTTCATTATCCTCAACAATTATGGTATATTCATCAGGTGGATACCTTGCAAAAGGTCTTCTTACTCTAGTGGGGTATCTCGACTGTTCTTCTCCAGCCTCTTCAAAACCCGGTTCTTCATCTTCATCCCGGATCCCGACATCATCAGCTTCTTGCTGATCAACATCTTCTATATCACCTTCAGCGATCTCTTCACTAGTTTCTCCCCCTGCTTCAGCATGCTCACGAGGGACGGGCTCTTCACTTCGGACAGTAACCCAGACTTGGGGCTTCGAGATGTCATGAATGGTTTCATCCTCATGCAACACCACATCTCGGCTTCTCACAATCTTCTTATTGATTGGATCCCACAGTCAGAAACAAAACTCGGTCTTTGGCGAACCGAGACATATGCACTCCTTCGTCTTCGCATCCAGCTTTGCCCTCTCATCATTAGGGACATGCACGAAGGCCCAGCATCCGAACACCCTCAGGTGATCATAGGTCGTTTTTCGACCTGTCCAGACTTCTTCTGGATCTCTTCTTCCAGCGGTCATGATGGTGAGAGATTTATCAAATCAACCGCTATTCTAACTGCCTCTCCCCAGTATGCTTTCGACAAGCCGACATTGGATAGCATACATCAGACCTTTTCCTCAATAGTCCGGTTCATCCTCTTAGTGAGTCCATTCAGCTGAGGTGTCTTGGGGGCATCCTCTCAAATCTGATCCCGGCTTCTCTACAGTAAGCTTCAAAGGGACCACGATACTCACCACCATTATCTGATCTGACCACCTTCAACCTCTTGCCAATCTCCCTCTCCACCATTGCGTGGAATTCCTTAAACGATTGGAGAACCTGGTCCTTGGTTTTCAACAAGTAAACCCACACCTTGCGGGAATGGTCATCAATGAAAGAGACAAAATACTGCGCACCTCCAAACGTCAGTATGGACGAGGTCAAGTATGCACCTCCGTTTCCTGGGTTGATCCGGTCTCACAAACAAAATCCGGTGCTTTCCAGCTAAGTAATGCGAACAACTCTCCAGCACTTGACCCTTCAACCCGGTCAATAGCTCTTTCTTCTCCAAAATCTCAAGCCCTTTCTCGCCCATGTAGCCGAGACGCTTGTGCCACAACTCCAGGCTTGATCCATCAAAAACAGTGTTGGCATCACCGCCAATCATCCTTCCTTGCATCACATACAAGGAGCCTTCCTTCTTTCCACGGACTATCACCAAGCTCCCCTTGGATAGCTTCCACCTATAGCCCTCAAAGCCATTTACTAACCTAACATCGTCCAGCTTTCTTACCAAGATTAGATTCAAACGCATGTCAGGTACATGCCTCACATCTTTTAACACAATTCGACATCCTACTTCCGAGGTCAGGGTCACATTGTCGACACCAACAATCTTGCTGGTCACCTGATTTCCCATCTTTACAGCTCCAAACTCTTTGTTCGTATATGAGGAGAAAAACCTTCTGTGAGGGGTCAAGTGGAAAAAAGCACCTGAATCAACTATCCAGGTACAGTCATCAAAGGCAACATTCAAAAAGTTTTCTCCGAGAAGAAATATCTCGGTCCCAACACTAGCAACCACCACCGTGGTGCTCTTCACCTCTTTCTTACGCTGGTCTAACTTCACAGACCCACTCTGCTCATCTCTTTTAAGAGTCCAGCAGTCTGTCTTCTTGTGTCCAGGCTTTCCGCAGTAAAAACACTTCGGTTCACTCTTCGGTCTTGACCGTTCTCGGGACCTATCCCGTCTCTCACGACCCCGGCTCTTGCTACGAACCCGGAAGTCAGACTTACTCCTCTCAGCAACGAAAGCATCAACCGTGCTGGTCACACGCTGTTCTCTCCTCCTAGCTTCCTCATTCAGGAGGCTGTCAGTCACGACATCCATCTCCAGTTTCCTTCAGGAGTCGAATTACTCAATATCACCACCAGAGTATCCCAGCTCTCCGGTAATGAACTCAGCAACAACAGAGCCTGCATCTCGTTGTCAATTTTCATGTCGGCCTTGGACAACTGGTTCACAATACCTTTGTATATGTTGAGGTGTTCAATCATGCTCATCCCGTCCTTGTACTCCAGCTTCACAAGCCGGCGAACGAGATGTGTCTTGTTCCTTGGAGTTTTCTTCTGAATCATGGACTCCAGCTTGTTCCATGACTCGTACGCATTAATGAACTTGGACACATGCTCAAAGAGGCTTTTGTCAATATACTTCCTGATCGTGGCCACTGCCTTCCGACTAAGGATCTCCCACTGCTTGTCGGTCTTTCCAATCGGTCTCTCATCAAGAACAATGGGCTCGTACAAATCCTTGCAGTACAGATGATCTTCTATCATCGGTCTCCAGTAGGTAAAGTTGTCTATGGTCAACTTGAACATATCCCCATCATGGGTTATGCTACCACTGGTCTCCATCCCGGTCTCTCTCTCAGAACCCTTCATGTTGGGCTCTGATACCACTCTGTTGTGGTAATTGGCACCACACACACCTTGTCAGCTGGGAGTAACACTTCCACCAACCACAAATCACAGGGAGTCACCAGACTCAACCCACAATCAATCAAACAATAAATATAGTGCGGAAACGTGAAACAAACAAGGAAGGATGCACGAGAGATAAGAGAGATAATAACAACACAAAATAGCTTTACGTGAGAGAAAACCTCCAAGAGGAAAAACCTACGGGACCTTGTCCAGAACAATTCACTATTCTCAATAATGGTTACAAACACTCAACAGCCTCACGCCGGAGTCATCAACAATGGTGGACACACACTCTCAACAAGAGTTGCTCTCAACCTCTCGGAGACACTCTCAACAGCCAAATGCTGGAGACACTCTTCCTCACCACTGCTGTGTTCTGCACTCTCTCACGTCACTGGCTATCTGTCGTCAGTGCGGGGTCTGGTTTGATCTCTGTCTCCATCTATAAATGTAGTATTTATAGAGAGAATTAGGTTTAGGGATTTCAGCACCCTAAACGGGAAATGGGCCGAGGTCAACCCTCAGGATTAGGGCCCAAGTCAATATTCCCTTAGTCAAAACCTAGGGATTTGGGCCAAACATTAAACGGAACATTATCCAACAATAATAAGTTTAACAAAAATATTTATTATTAATTTTATGTGTAAAACTAGATATATGATCCACTAGGAGAAAATTAAGCATATATCAAATCAAAAATCTATTTTCTTTATATATTTTTCTTAATTTAAATATTCTTTTTTTTTCTTATATATGATCTCAAGAGGAGTGGGATGCCCTCCTTTCCCGATCCGTCAATGCTGTACTGTTAGCAATTACGGAAGGAAATTAATAAAAAGAGTTCGTGTTATTAAAAAAAAAAAAAAAATCAGTAATAACGATTGTATTCAAGAATATATCATTAACATTTTTTACATAGTGAAACAAGCATAATTTGAACAAGTTACAGCAAATTCTTTTTTTTTTCGGCTGCGTGATTTTGGCTTTACCCAAATAAGTACTGATGTATCTATATCTATAAATCGTAACACTCACGAGAATTGAAAAGATATATTCTAATGGAATTAGATTTCGAATTCTTTTATAGCTAGCTAGCTTTTATTTGGTCCATCCATTCTGCATTATGTTGCCTGCATGACGTTATCCGGTGTTATCAGCCATAAAACAAACATGCTGATGCTGAACAGTGAACACAAATTGCAACGAGTACAGCTTGTGTGGAGAAACAATGCCCCTTTGAAAAACTTGATAATGGATATATTCTCCATCTTAGAGTCTTCTGATTCACAGTTGTGGGGACAGGAAAAGCTTGTGGTTGCATGAAAATCACTTGATCTTGGTGATAGTATTTTCTGAAACTCTTGCCCACCCAAATGAGTCCAAGTTTTGTGCCAAAATATCATGTCATCATAACTTTGCATAAACGGGAAAAGAATTGGATTCCTTTCCATGCATCTATATATTTGGCTTAGTTTGTTGGTAACGTTAAGGCAATACATATTCAAAATAAAACAACAATCATTTAAGAGTGTTGGGTAAGATCGAAATATGGCAGACTTGATGAAAAGAATCCTCGAAATGATTGAGGCCGAGAAAGCTACGAAAGGGTCCAATCATGGTACCTCAAACTCACATAACACCTATGGCAGCGGAAGCCAGAATGGATCAACCATCAACAGCGGCAATCATAGTAACAACGGCAACAGGTATGACGACTCACACCACTATGGTGAACGCCCTATTTATAACGACGGTACTTTCAATGGTAATGGCAACGGGGCACATATTGAGGGTGGCTTTGACTCCTCGAGAAGGAACTACTATGGTCGCCGTTATGGTTATTAATTATCTGTATTTGATATATAGTATATGCTGGGCAACATCATATGTTATGTTGTACTACCCATAAATAATGTGGAGCTAAAGCTCTAATAGTCCAATGTTCTATCATAAATATAATGGTATTAGGGTGTTATGTAACCCCTATACATGCTTTTCGTCTTTTTTTTTTTTCTTTCTTTTCTACCTTAACAAAATACAACAAACAATAATAATCCCTATTATAAAAGTCCAACATCTCAAGAGGCTTCCATGAGATACTCCAACGGAGTGTTACACCATATTAGCAAAAAAAAAAAAAAAAAAAAAAAAAAAAAAAAAAAT
>PYAF01003332.1:0-26391 GCA_007407185.1 Glycine tomentella | reverse complement strand
TAATAAAGAAAAAATATATGATATGAAGAGAATAGAAAAGAGAAATAGAGAGATAATTTTTAAGAAATAAAATAGCATAAAAAATTCTATATATACATATTGTGTATATCTTTTTCTTTAAGATGTGATCTTATATATAAATATTTATGTGCATATATTTTTTTCGTGACATAAATTGAATGAAAATTATAATGCAACTTGTGAGATTTAAAATGATATCATTTGTTGAAGGTAATCAAATGTATCAATTTTATTGAAATCATGTGTATATTTTTTTATGCAAAATATGTTTACATTTTTAAATACTTGTATATAAGTTGAGTTAGGATTGATTTTCTTAAACAAGATTTTAAGTTTGAATCTTAGATAAAAAAAAATGTAATTGAAATAAAAAAATCATATTAAAAGTAGTCACAACTAAAAAAAGAGTATTTATGACGTTAAACCAACAATGAATATTTTAAAATCGTCTTAAAATAAAATGTGGTGACAAATTTGTAAATAAAAATAAATTAACGATGATGACGGTTTTAGCAAAACCATCTTATAAAGCCAGTGTTCAAAATTAATAAATACTTTATACAAATAACATAATCACTAAAACACATATATATTAGAGTCCTTATCTATTATCCTACATAGGACTCCTAAAATGTCAAGACTGACCCTCTTTATATACACACACGTGAGCTATATACTAATGTTGAGCTTGAAAATCTTGAATTTGACTAATTTAAATAATTGAGTTCAATTTCAAACTTAAATTTGTTTATTTAATTAAACAAAAAAAAAATGAGCTTGATCTAGCATATAATGAATCAAGTTTGAGTAATTCATAAATAGTTTGACTTATTTACATTCCTATCTCATAATAATTGTCATCTAAAAAAAATAAGTTTTAAGATAATTATTATTTTAATTTTTTAACGTAATTTTAATTTTTTTTACTTATATATCTTATAATATTAATGATCGACAACAAAGTTTATAAATGAATTAATGATAATAACATTAATTTTTTAAAATTATCACTATCTTTTATCTATTTATTATTTATTTTTTGTTCTCTGTAAAATATATAGAACGAAAAATATTATGAGATGGATGGAATAACATTTATCATAGCTAGTGTGAAGCAAGCATAATGTGAACAAGTTGCAGCGAACTTTTTTTTCGGCTACCGTAATTTTGGCTCTACCCAAATAATGTACTGATCTATCCATAAATCGTAACACTCACGAGAAATGAAAAGAAAGATTCTATGGAGTTCGGTGTCTAATTCTTCCATGCATTTATCCAAATTAAAGCTGGCTTTTGTTTGGTCCATCCATTTTGGCATTATGTGACGTTGCATGCATGACGTTATGGGGTCCTAAACACAAATTGCATGCAATGAGTACAGCTTGTGTGGAAAGACAATGCTCCTTCGCAACTTTTGATAATGATTATACGATCAAAGTCTTCTGGTTGAAGCACAATTGTTGGGACAGGAGTGGTTGCATGAAAACCACTTGACATTGGAGATAGTATCCTCTAGAACTCTTACCAATGCAAATCAAATGAGTCCAAGTTGTGAGCCAAAATATCATATCATAACTTTGCATAAACGAGAAAAGAATTGGATTCCTTTCCATGCATCTATATATTTGGCTTAGTTAGTAAGGCAATTCAACAACAAAACAACAACAATTAGTTAAGAGAGTTGAGTAAGATCAGAATGGCAGACTTGATGAAAAGAATCCTCGAAATGATTGAGGCTGAACAAGCAAGCAAAGGGTCCAACCATGGTTCTTCAAACTCACATAACACCTATGGCAGCGGAAGCCAGAATGGATCAACCATCAACAGTGGCAATCATCATAACAACGGAAACAGGTATGACGACTCATATCACTATGGTGAACGCTCTATTTATAACAGTGGCACTTTCAATGGTAATGGCAACGGGTCACATATCAAGGGTGGCTTTGACTCCTCAACAAGGAACTACTATGGTCGTCGTTATGATTATTAATTATCTGTATTTGATACAGTATATGCTAGCTAGCTGGGCAACATATATAATATCCTATGCTACGTTGTATACTAGCAATAAATAATGTTGAGCTAAAGCTCTAATGGGTTTATAATAAATGTAAGTGTGTTGGGATGTTATGTAAACCCCGATATAGTTTCCGTCCTGTGTTCACCTTTTTCTTTAACCCTCATTGTCATGGATGTTTGTCACAATCATCTTCAATTATATTTTCCTACGCAAACTTTGGTATGTGCCTTGTCTGATGTCTCTGCCATGTGAGAATTTGATGGTGACAACCCTTGTACGTGTATCGTTGTTAGCTATGGACACACTAATCAACTTCCAAAATCCTAAGAAGACTCTTAACCAAAGGATTTGCATTTCCGTTAGCTATTGCGACATGTCACTTGACTTCTATATCGATAAAAAAGACTTTCGACACTTTTGACACAATGATCCTTACAATAATTTCATCAAGTTTCAGTACTTGTTTGTCTGTTCACTTAATGACTGACTCCTTTCAGCTTTGATACCACATTTTGGAAAAATAACCCCTTTCACGCTTATACAAATTTAACGTGGTTTAGATAGAAACTTTTGCCTACATGCACGGGACCATCTCAATTAATTTAAATATTCACTGTCTCAAATGAGGTTAAGTTTTCTAGACAAAAGCAACCCTCCCTTCACATGAACCGTCTACCTTATGGTCGTGACCTCTTTTTCAGTTTGGGTATTTTTTAAATATCAAGAACCTCTAATTATACACCTAGCTAGTAATCTAATCTTAAAAGAACGAAAAAATCCCTAAAACAGTGATAATATCTTTAAATCTAAACAACATCCTATAAATGTTTGGAAATTTGAATTGTTCTTCCAAGAATTCTTTCCTGAATCAAAATTTCCAAAATCCCTCTCGAACTCCCCAGCTGGTGTCATGGATGTTCTTCAGTCGTGCTTCCACTTATCAAATTTTGGTTTGTTCCCCGCATACGGTCTGTGACTATTAGATGGTGAGAGTTTTTGTACTTGTTGCTATGGGGACATGTGCGCTGCCTCTTGACTTCTACATCGCCATGAAGATTCTCAAAACAAGGATCCCCATCATATGGATCCACCATAAGTTTCATCAATTTTCTTTACTCAATTGAATGGTCATCTAGTCGCACAACCATCAACTCTAATACTATTGTTGAGAAAAACAAACATTTTTTCACACTTAGAATCATATATGAGACACACAAAGGACATTAAGAAATAAATTAGCAAAAGATTAAAAATTTAACGTAGATTGGCATCTTTTGCAGATGTCCACGAGAATCTCAACAAAATATTCACCATATCAAAAACAAATTACAAGTTTTTTGTAACCCTCTTCATTGTCAAAATCTTGATAGCTCATACACTACAATACTTTACACAATGACATTTCACTTAATTTCTCGTTAGTCATAATCTTCCATCAGTTAGAGTTATATGTAATTAGATAGTTCATCTTGAGACCTTAACAATCTATCTCGATTGCTTTAAAAATCAATAATTATTCCCACAAATCAACATAAATTTTTTTGACATATTTTATCTTCACTTGTAAGTTTTCTACACAAATTTGATCAGAAACTCTCCCTTCACATAACCCTCCCTCCTCTCATTTACGATGACACTTCTTCAAGTTGGATGGTTCAAACTTGAGAAACTCTCCATTCATAAGTTCCCGACCATTTCAATTTGGGTTGTGACCTCCTTTTTTCAGACTAGGTGGTTCTTCTTATATCAACAACTTCTATTTATATATCTTACCTCCTAATTTTAAAATAGGGAAAAGAATCTTTAAAATAAAGATAATATCTTTAAATTTAAACAACATCTTAAACATAAGATAATATCTATAAATCTAAACAACATCCTAGAAATTTGAAATTGGAAATTTGACTTTTTTAAAAATTAAATTTATGTAATTCCTAATAAATTGTTGTCAATAATAATGTTTAAAAAAAAATATGTTAAAGACTATATTATTAAAAATCCTCACAAAGTAAAAGTAAAACCAGAATAGTTAGAATGAGGTGTTTGATCTAGCAATTTATTTTTTCATTGCTAAAAGCAAGGTATCCCTGCTGAAGGTTATGAGACTAATATTTGTATCGGACAACTCCTCTGCACATAAATGTTATTCTATTCACATAGGCCGGAAATGATCCGTCAAAATTGGAACAAAGCCATGTTTATGTTAAAAAAATCAAAACTATTTTAAAAAAATTGATTGGATATCTCATGCTACAAACCGAACCAACTTATTCATTATCGAGTTAGTTTGATTCAGGTTATACAAAATAAAATTCTAAATTCAAACAAATTAAAATCAATTAGTTTGAATTTTATTTTTCTCTAAATTTGAATCAAACCCACCTTAAACACCCCTTATTTTAGAAAGATTGCTAATAACTAAACTAGTCCATTAATTTAAAAAACAACTAATTTAAAGGGAACATTCTTAATTAGCTTATTTGATTTTTTTAACTATATTATTTGGTACGAACTATATATGTACTTTTAATTTATTTGATTTTAACTCATCTCTCAGTTATAGATGCACTAACCATTAATTAGATTGGATTCCATGCATGATTATATTCTGCATTTTGAGCGGTGCAGAATAGAACGGTCGAAATCTTTTTGTATCCCTTCAATTTTGTTTTTATCCTTGCGTTTGTGGGCATCAGATACTTAAAATGCTGCTACAATACGCAATGCCAGGCCCATATTTATCGAGAAATAAAGAAAAAAGAAATAGAAGAATATATAAAGTTATCTATAATCTATAATATACTCCATAATATGAGTATTTAAAACTCTATTCTTAGACTAGTTTTACACGTGTCAACTTCTCACACATTGGTTTCTTAATACACTTCTAACAGCTCTTTAGATACAGTAAGTTTTATTTTATTTTTACCTACACATAATGACCATGTTAGTTCAGCAGCATTTGTTTATAATGAAAGACAATAATACAGAATATCAACAGCAGATGCAATATGTAAAATATTAAGCTAGCTAGGCACGTGGAGTATGAATATATAGTTTTGAGGAAGATAGCTTCTTTAGTGTCTGTTGATAAAATGTCAAGAGCGCAACCTCACTCATAATCAAGCACCAAGTTGATACAATTAATGTTTGCTTTCCTGGATTCTATTCTAATTGCAATTTGAGCAACAAAGAGAGGTTAAGATTCCCTTTTACCCCTTCAACGTAACGCTTCTCCTTTGCGTTCTTGGCCATGTCGGGCTCTTCAATCGTGGATGTAAATATTAATATATTGTCATCACACCCTAATTAATCCCCCCAAAATTGACTAGAATATTATACCAAGTTATGTATAAATAAAAATAGAGAAGTGGATGATAAAAAGTTGATGCGATAAGGAGTGTTATATAGGGGGAAAATGTTTTAAAAGTTGTCATTATAAATTAATGTATGAATAATATATTTTTTTAATACACCTGCCCTGTAGAATAAGTATGCATATATATACGACAAGCATGGTGGAAACAAATTGAAACTCGCAAAGCAAAACCACTATTATAGGAGACCCGTTCTAGTCTTCCAGTGACTGGTTGTGTCTCTTTAATTAGCTCTTGTTCAATATTCTAAAAAATTTCCAAACCTTCCTTATGAGAATATAGCCACATACAAGTACAAAATGGGAACTGGTCACAGTTCTCATAATAACCTAAGAAGCGATTGTACTTCTTTCGATGTCACCCACGATGGTGCCACAGCAAGATGGAGAAACTCACTAGAGGTTTCCATGGGCAACTGGAGAAAAGGCAACACAGAATTTTGGGGTGTGGAATACAAAACCAATCAGAAAAAACGTGAAAAATGTAGTCATTTTGAATTGTGGGCAACCCATGACCAGTACGGTGTTAGAGACGTAACGTTCGGATTTGGTGACTATGCTTTTAACATCGCTGAAATTGCTTTGAACATCACAAGGGATGGTGAACGTGATGATCTCCGAGTAGGGATAACGAGCATGCGCGTGGATTCCATTAACCAACAAAGGTTCTCAAGGACTGAAGAAGGTCACACAATAGAGACAAGAGTTGTTCCGTATATTTGTCCATACAGAACCGGTGTTTTTGTTCTTGAAATGAGGAAGAAGGGTAAATCGGTCAATGCTTGCATGGTGACTATGGCACACTATTACGTGACCGATGATGATGTTGGTCTTTATGTTTTGGCCAAAATTCGTCACAAAATGGGTCACGGTTTTGTTGTTGAAGTGGATGGTCCTTTCAAACGCTCAGGGGTTGATCTTGATGAGGTTATTAGCCTAACCTTTCACACCGGTGTGTGGTCACCTGATGCGTTTTCTCAATCTAATGGAGCAAATAGCAGCCATGGCGAAGAAACAAGGGGTCAAATTGTCAATACTTTCTTACCGAGAAATAACGGGGTGCAATATAATACAGGCCTTCTTAATTCAAGTGGATGCACTACTGGTAATCTAAATAATTCGATTGTCTTCTTGAATTTTCCACGGTAGAAATTAGGAAATTATGTGATGTGGATGTATGTAATTATTGTATTTAATAAGGTTTAAATAAGCCACCAAAGATTTATTTATTCGATAATAAAGGGATTCACATCTCACACTTGATTTCGATTCTCGCTGCAATGTTAGGATTTTAGTGGTTGGTGTTAGTTGAGCATTGAAGTCTTTGATCTTGATGAGTCTCGATCATATTCAATTCACTTAACTTTTATTAATAAAAAAATAAGATTCAAATAAAATATAGGAAACATTCATTGTTACTAAGGGATTACCACCTCGCAGAAAACTTGTTAGCTTAATGCGGGGTTATATATTAATTTCTTTTACCTATGGTACAATGAATATGATGTGTAAATTTAATCAAGAACTGCTCCGAAATGAATAAACTTCTTTCAATCTTTTGGTAAGCGAATTTTCTCTCTCTTTTACTTTGGGTCATTTAAGTAGGAATTAATTCAGAATTTAGTTAAAAAAAATTAAAAATACCAAATTAAATCTTTATATATATATATAGTACCTAAAAACAGTTCGAAAATAGAGCTGTCATCATGCATTATTTGAAATTAAATGAGAAAAAAAAATAGAAATCCCATTTTATTTAGAGAAGAAAAAAACTAGTCTTTGAAAATCAAGCTAAGTTCTGAAGTTTATTTATAAAGAATGATGGAAAATCAATCTACGTTTATAATAGATTCGTCTTAAGGTGGTAACTAAGTTGATTTGTGGAAATATATAATAATTTAAAAAGCATTTATTTGATATTTTTGGGAAAAATTATGAAAAAATAAGAAGGAATATTAATTTATAATTAAAATGTATGAATGAATAAAACAAAATACTATGAAAATTTAATTTTGGATTGGCACATCCAATGTAATGAGAAACTAAAAATCAGGTAATTCTTTATAAAAAATTATGCACTGATGAATTATTTTTAAACTGCTTTTAATTTTAAAAATAAATAAATCTACATTATACCAAATTTAAAATAGTATAATTATATATAAATTTTTACGATTCTTACTATAGATAGAAGAAGCCATACCTCTAACATCACATATGGTTGGGTAGATTAAAAAAACCAACACATCAAGAATAATTTTAATAAATGATAAAATATATTTATGATCTCTAATAAATAATTGAACTTTATATTTATTTTTTAATAAAGTTTTCTTCATTTTTGCTATCTAATAAAACAAAAAATATATTTTTTGTCTTTAGCACTTTTTTCAATCCCTTATAAATTAGTGATTTTATATTTGTTTTCTTGATAATTTTTCATTGATTATTAGTCCCTTTAGAAAAGACTAATAACAAATAAAAAATTATCAACGAACAAACACAAAATTTACTAATTTAGACAAAAAGTTATCAAAGACCAAAAATAAAATTGTCGTTTTATTAGGGATTTAATGAAAAAATTATCATAAAATAAATATAAAATTTAAATATCTATTAAAAATCAAAAATATATTTTAACCTTAAAAAACCAACTATTTTTTAGTCAAACTTCTTAAAAAATATTCTATTATATAGAAATATAAAGATTAAAATAACACATATAAACCCTTATGCCCAAAAATACCATGTTGGGCTTTGTCAATGGCACCTTTTATTGCTAACTAAACCCCCTACCTTAGTTTAATTTTCATGACTTTTTCCTTCAGGTCAACAAGTGTGTGATTCCCTCATGATTTTCCCCAAATGATATTAGGGCATCACATTCAAACATGATCCCTTCAAAAGTTCGTGTAATCTCACCGTTGTAATACACTAAAATAAATGTCGAATTCATTGTGTTGGCAGATTAAAAGATGTGGAGTGAAAATGGTTTTGCTGAAAATGTTAATAGATGAAAGTGAACGGTGGGTGCGCGGTTCAAAGCACTTGTAGGCACTATTCACCCGTGAGTTCATGAAGATGTTTGAGTAGAGAGGGTCTATGATAAGACTTTACACCTTAAATGAATCTAAGAATTTAGAATTATTGTGCGTGGTGAATCATCTATGGTCGTGGTGCAGCTTAGGTGGTTCTGTTACTTTAATATTTTTAAATTTTTACTTTACACTTTTGCATCTAAAACTTTGTACTTCTTTGTTTGGCTATACTGTATTGTTGACGGAGTGCATATGAGAGGAAAACAATTTGCGTAAGGAATTTAATCCGTTAGATACTTTTAATTTTTAAATCTATGGTTCAAAAAAAGTTTCTTTCTTTTTTTTTTCTTTTGTATTTTTTCTCTCCTTTCCCAATTTTATCCCTCCATCAACAGCACTTGCTTCATCGTCACCGCCACCAAGAGCCTACGCAGCGGCCAACGGCGAAACAACTACCATCACCATAGGTTGCCTCTGACCAACATCTGCAGTGCTCACAGTGGAGTGGGCCTCATCATGCAAAGTATCTTCACCCCACGGAAACTTCCAGAAGACTCGTTGTTTTCGGTGTTGTTGTTGGTGTCTGGTGGCGATTTGGAGGCAGCGGAAGCGGAAGCACAGAGGGTGCGTGTTGTCCACACCGTGTTGAGGTTGACGATGACGGTGGAGTCGAAGGCGGCGATGGACTGCGGTGTTGGGCATAGCAATATTAAGGAGGGGAACAAGAACAAGCTTTATTATTATGTAGACTATTGCTTTTTCCTATAGTGCCATTAAGTTACTCCCTTTGTATTATCTTGTTGCATCAGACTTGGCATCCCTTGTGCCAATGTAAAAAGATTCTAACCGCGCTTCTATTAACAACAAATACATAAGAAATCAATTGGAGGAAATAAATGATTGATAATATGATAAACCATGTAGCTTGTATTAACAGCAAGTACATTAGAAATATAGTGGAGGAAACAAAATTTGGAAAGGGTTGCCGAAGAAGAAGAGAGAAGGGATGATGGAGAGAGAAAGGTGATGGAGAGTTTCAGGGACAAATTTGGGAAAGGAAAGAAAAAATAGAAAAAAAAAAGTAATATTTTTTTAACCATGGATTTAAAATTTAAAAAATTCAAACGGCTACCATTACTCCCGCAGCATATGCAACATGTTTTGGTTGCGTATGCTAGACTCCTTCTGTATTGTTGCTCTTTTGCGTTTAGAATAGAAAAAGCAAATTAAGATTATGTACATGAATTAATTTTAAATAAATATAGAAGTCACTTAAAATAACAAACAAATCAAGACTATTTATAGTTTTTATATAATTTTAACCATGTCAAATAGTATTGTATAATATATGTAGTTTATTTTCACTAAGGAATAAAGCTTTATGCATGTTGTTATTAATTATAGTTTTTATGATGTTACATGCATAATACCATTTTTAAAAAAATCGTGTTAACCTTAAATAATTATAGAAGTCACTTAAAATATTAACTTTTTCCAATTGTGCATGAAATTTAATACAATTTTATTTATATAATTATTATAAAATTATCAAACTTATCATGACAAATTGTTATTGAAAAACCTTGTAAAATCCATTTACACACTATTAGTTCATTCAAATTTTTTTGTTATTTTCCTAACCAGCTTATCTAACTTAAATTTTAATTATAATTGATTAATAAAAAGAAGACCTCAACTTAACACAGAAAGATACATTTTTAACACAGTGGATGAAGTAGTAAAGTTACCCTAGCTTAATAATTAATAATAACAAATTGTTATTAATAATACACCACAACCAAAAGGATCGGAATTGAAATTTATGAACTCAAGAAGGTGTGTCGTATCCCCCTCTCAAGTAATTATTCATATCACACATTATTAGAGCTGCAGCATGCAGCTCTAATAATGTACTTTAAATAAAAAATATATAATTTATAATGACTAAAAATAAAATAAAAAATTCAAGCACAAAATATAAAAATATTAAATTACAAAGACCAAAAATATATTTAAAAAATAAATAATTGGTTATTTCCTACAAAGCATCTCCGTAACAACGATGAAAAAAAATCCGTATCAATGACACACGAATCAATAAGTAAGGATGTTTTATCACTAAAAAATTTCTCTAAACCATTAAATTATATATTATTTATCTATCTTAAAAAATGTTAAAAATTAAAAACTGTAATTTTAAAGTATGGAAGGATGAAAAATAAATAAGTATTTTTTATAGAGATCAAAATCAAAACTTAGTAATTTTATAAAAACTAAAAATGTATTTAAGTGTTATATAAATAAATAATAAAACATATATTTTGACATTTTTTTATTTTTGAATTTTCAAATCAATAAATAAAAATTACTGTATAAATAAATAATTTAAAATTTTAATATAATATGATAGATAGATTATACATAGATAAATATATAATAAATAGATAGATAGATAGATAATGCTGGACAAGGTAGGACAGTGGTTCACATCCCCAACCCTACTATAGCTTCTAGAAAATGGGGAAAATCTAAATTTAATCTTAGACAAAGTAATTTTTTTCCATCAAAATTAGGTCTTGAAAATTCAAATTTAATTACTTATCATGGCCGTTTAGTTTAAAGTCTTGACCTTAATTACAAATAAAATGTTGCTTAAAGTCACTGTTCCACTG
The DNA here is from genome assembly GCA_007407185.1 of Glycine tomentella. Classification (NCBI taxonomy): domain Eukaryota; kingdom Viridiplantae; phylum Streptophyta; class Magnoliopsida; order Fabales; family Fabaceae; genus Glycine; species Glycine tomentella. The sequence continues at coordinate 15,261 of PYAF01003332.1, read as the reverse complement.
CCACTATATATGAGCAAATTAATCTTTACAATGAGGAAGTGTTTTGAATGATTAGTCTGGTTAAATTTGGTAAAACTAATTGAAAAGTGATTGAAAAGTAAAAAAAGAAATATTATTATTTTTTAACTGAACATAGTTAGACTAATAATTGAATTACTGATAAAATTAACATTGAACTAATTGATAAAAATAAATGACATAAAAATATGTTTATATGATATTTTTTGTGCATTTTATCTTGGTGACAAAAATATAGTTTTAATTTTTCTGGTTAACTTAAAATATTAATATTTTTAAAATAAAAATATTTTTTTATAATTAAAATACATAAAAAGATAGTATACTAATTACAAAAATAAGGTAATATTAGTATGATGAGATTTAAAAAATGTTATTAGAGAATAGAGATATTTTTTTATGAATGTGAACGTGAGGGTAAATAATTTGAACCAACTATAAGTTCAATAAGAATAATATATGTGAAGCAACTTGTTCATCCAATATCACTCTAAATCTAGCCAATTAATACTCCACAACACCGGCGGCTGGAAACTACTAGTTTTTGCTTTTCTTTTCACGTTTTTAAAAAGATATATAAGAATATATTTACACCAAATTTTCTTGGTATATATGCACGTTTTTATACTCCCAAAAAGGTGGTAGGTGGGCAAGGAATAGATACAAGTTTCACAGGCTATTTTTAATTCTTTAATTGAAAGTTTTTTTTTTTTCCTAAATAACATGTAGTAATAATTAATTTATTGATTTGATTGATATTAGACTTGATTTTGTCATGTAAAAAAAGTTTCACTAAAGATAATTATACAATTTTTTTTTATAAAAATTAATCATCAACTAAAATAATTCTTGTGTAAGTTAATTTCATGCACGAGCTTATGCAAATACCGAAACCAATTACTTAGCTCGAGAACACTCCAAAAATAGGGATGGCCAAAGCACAACTCGTGATTTTCAGACACTAAGGGTACGACATACAGAATAAGGTGTTGTTGCATAGAAGAACACCGAATGGATGATGGAGATCGTCGGGGAGATGCGAAGGGTGCAACAGTGTGGAAGAAGCAACTGGGAGGTGGGGGTTTGCTACCCGATTAACAATAAATTGGTGTGCTAAGCGTAAATAGCGTCCAATAAAAAACCAGTACTTTTACCTGATAAAAGAAAAGGTTAAAATATATTTTATTAATAAATATAAAAATGTTTAAAATTTATTTATATAAAATTTTGAATTTTTTTTTCTTACAAAATTGAAATATATAATTTTTTTTTTAATTTGGTTTGGACACTCAAACTTAGACAAAAAATTACAAATAATACAATTAAATAAAAAAATTTGGCAAATGGTGCAAGCTGGAAACTAATTGGGAATCTGGTGCACTCAATCACGCCCATTTGGGGCGTGTTTAAACACGCCCAAATGGGGCGTGTTTGTGCTGGTGGCGGCACGTGGCAGGCAAAAAAGGGTGCTTAGGGTTTTCGCGGTGTTTTCATAAATTATGGAAGGTCATAACTTTTGACCGGGACGTCCGATTGAGACGAAACCGGTGGCCACACGCTCGAAATTGAGAGGAGAAGGCCTGGACAAGTTCCTGAAGGGGACTTGCCCAAAAAAATTTCCCAAAAGAGGCCTTTAAGTGCCTCAAATTTGCGTTTTAATCTTCAGAGTCCTAAAAAAAATTTTGTTTTCTGATATTTTATCTATTCAATCAGTGAATTGCAAGCTATTCTTTATTTATCTAATTACTTCTCTTAATTTCGAGTGTTTTGACATAAAATACGTCTCCACCGGACATTGTTACGAGAAATTATGACTGTTCAAAGTTATATGCATCGTCAATTTTACAGTATAATTTTGGACCATTTATTTGTTAAACCAAAATTGTTTAAAAATGTACAGCAAGAACCTTGACGTACATTGTTTCAACTTGTGCCAAGTCCATCATCATATACACAGAGAAGAAGCAAAACAGAGCAAGAAAGAAAACATGTGATCATGTCTTTCTCCCATTCACCTTCTTCATCAGCTCATGCTCATAGTCGTCAGAGTAACCCTTTAATTCCCGCAAACTACTCTCGGAGTAACCCTTGTGGCCATGGCTCTTGCGGAATCAAATAAGGCTATGACAAGGACTACTATGTACGCCCCATCAACTTAACCAACATCAACAGATAATCATTAACCCAAAGCCCTAAATCCCTAACACTAAAACCATCAACACTAACCAATTATCCAAACACACTACCCCTTAGCCCTAAACACATAAACCTTATCCCCCTAAACCATTAACCTAATCCAACAGTTAATCATTAACCTAAAGTCCTAAACCCCTAAACCGAACCCCCTAAACCCTAAACAATTAACCAATACACCCTAATTCATAAACCCAAAACGCCACCCTCGAACTCGACGTAGTGACTAGGGAGCAATGCAGTGGTGGCACGGTGGGTACTTAGAGGTGCAGTGGGCAAGAGAGTAAGGGTTCGAGTTCGAGGGTTTAGGCGCGTGGGCAAGGGAGAAAGGAGTAAGGAAGTAAGGTAGCAAAGTGAGAGCTAGATGGTCATTTAGGCACAGTCTAAAATTTTACAATTTTTATAAAAAATTCAACATTCATATAGTGTAGATTTGACGATGCATATAACTTTGAACAGTCGTAATTTCTCGTAACAATATCCGATGAAGACGTATTTTATGTCAAAACGCTCGAAATTAAGAGAAGTAATTAGATAAATAAAGAATAGCTTGCAATTCACTGATTGAATAGATAAAATATCAGAAAACAAAAAATTTTTTAGGGCTCCAAAGATTAAAACACAAATTTGAGGCACTTAGAGGCCTCTTTTGGGAAAATTTTTTGGGCAAGTCCCCTTTGGGAATTGCTAGGCCTTCTCCTCTCAATTTCGAGCGCGTGGCCACCGGTTTCGTCTCAATTGGACGTCCCGGTCAAAAGTTATGACCTTCCGTAATTTACGAAAACACCGCGAAAATCCTAAGCCCACTTTTTTGCCTGCCACGTGTCGCCACCAGCACAAACACGCCCCATTTGGGCGTGTTTAAACACGCCCCAAATAGGCGTGATTGAGTGCACCAGATTCCCAATTAATTTCCAGCTTGCACCATTTACCAAATTTTTTTATTTAATTGTATTATTTGTAATTTTTTGCCCTCAAACTTATACATATAAGTTTTTTTTACATCAATTATATATAATTAATATAAAATTTCATCATTATAAATTTGGATATTAAAAAAATGACATATTTCAATTTCGTAAGAAAAAAAATATATCAAATTTTTTTACTAGAATTGTTTTTGAATATTTCATTTGTGAGTACGAAAAGCAATTTAGCCAAAGGAAAACTTCCATCTACGTGGTTGGTTGACATGACATTAGCATCTTTAGTGAGATCTTGAGCAAAGATCTTAAGTTCAAAATTTGATTTTTAGTAGATCTCTCAATAAAGGAAGTTGAGAGATCTTCAATATAGAGAATGAGTTCTTGTACAAGATTCCTTAAGATCTTGCACATTGTTCATAAAAGAATAAATTTTCTCTGTCTTTCTCTCTCCTTAAGATTTCAAATTGAGATCTACCATTAGAGGAAAAAATTAGAGAGATTTTGAGAGATCTTTAATCTTATGTGGTACTATAGAGTCCACTAAAAAATGGTCTAAAATCTCAATTTAAGATCTACCACTAAAGATAACACAATTAGGGAATAAAGTTAGAAAATATTAATTTGAGTAACTAAGATTACAAGATTAAGAAAATTTTATAAAATGAAAGCATAAATATAACAAAGCTTTTACGTAGTCCATCATATTTATTATGCTTATTCAATGTTTATAAACTCCGTTTGCGTTTGAGGTGTCCATGACTAACCCTAGTAATAATATGTTGCTCCGCCGTAATTATATAAGCTTAATTTGCAACTCTATCTGCTCCAACGAAAACAGTAAGCACGAATATTACGGTATTCTGATCACAAACGTCGTCTGATTGCACTAAAACTGCTTCATTCTATAGAACGCAAATATATGGGGAATGTGAAAGTGCAAACTTGCGGTCAAGTACCAAACTTATTTTTTAATTTCTATTTTATTAAGAGAGAACACAATCGACCAAGAACAACACACTACCGAGCGAAATAATTGATTAGACATATATAAACATACCACCAATGCAAGTAGGAAATCAGCGACCCATATTAAATTAATTGATGAACAAACATTGGTTGGAAATCTGTCATGCGCATCTATGGAGGAACTGAAGCACCACACACAAATTTCATGATGAAAAGAACAAAATATATGTACATGCGGATTGTAGAATATAGAGCTAGAAGAAAAATATAATATGCATGACTAACAGATAATTTATACTATTATTAAGAAGATAAGGAAAGAGGTGGCAGCAACTGGTGTGGTAAATTGCAGACATTTTATTAGAGTCATGGTACGTAATAAATTACAATTTGCGACACAACTGAGGCCTATATTGCAGTCTTTGAGGTATTGATAAACCACGCAGCAACCTCATGATTAGTGCTATTGCCCAGCCAGTTATTTGAGTGGCACAACATAATACGATAGATAACATACAGATCGATTAACATGTTTATATAGCAAATTAATAGTAAGTCTTTGTTGTGGAGTCAAAGTCACCAAAATGATGGAACCGTTGCCGTTGCCCTGAACAGTGAACATTACCGGGTTAATGAGTGTGCCACTATTGTTGAAAGATTGGGAAGGTGAGTGGTGAGATGATGGGGGCGTTGCGGTTGCGTCGGGGTTGTTTGTGGTGACGGTGGCGGCGGTGGTTCATCCACAAGATTGTCATCCAAGAGGCGCATGAGCATCAACCACGTTGATGAATCTGCCATCGTTGTTGATTAGGAATTGAATGGCTCCGTGCCTTTACTGAACAACTTGCGCTAGCTGTGTTTGATGCTCTCGTGATAACAGATCGAGTTCACTTTTATACATAATATATGCGTTGCTTGGGGGCTTTGCTTGAAGAATAAGATAACACTATTACTACTTTTTAAAGAGAAGGAATAAAAAATTACTCACTATTACCTTACAATAAATAATAACTCTTATTTAAAAGATGAAAAAAAAGGAAGAACTAGTACTTGAAATTACTTATTTTCCTTCCTTTTTATATCAAGAGCTATATTACAATTGTAACAAAATTATAAGAATTTATTATATAAAACAATTTGAATTTAATTATATAAAATAGAGATATTTATACTAAAAATGTAATAATATTTCTTCCTATAATCATATTTTTATAAGATTTTAACTCATACTTAAATGACAATACTTAAATCATAAATTGTGGACTTAATGTGTGACCCAAAAGAAACTTGTTCAATTTGACCTGTCTTGTGAGGCCTATCAATATGAACCAAAAAAATATAGGTTTGAAAACTATATGGTCTATTGGACTCGGTATATTTTTATTTAGTTTTTGCATATAAATTATATATAAGTTAACATAAAAAAGAAAAAACAAATAAGTGGTCATATGAAAATTAGGCCAACTCAACATGGATTTTAAAAGTAACTTTATTGCAAGATCCCAGATCTTGGTGTGAAAGATCCGCTATTTGAAGATCTCCCACTACATAGAAATGAAAGATCTCCAAGTTTAAAGATCAGTTCCTCCACAAGAACCATGAAGGTCCCAAGAATAACATTAAAAAAATCATTTTTCCTTAGATTAACAAATTTTGGAGGTAAAATAAACACTCCATTTTGCACAATGAAGGGGATGAAAAGAAGGATGAATATCAAGCAAAAGTTACATATTCAAAACAAAAATAGTGATAAAAAAAAAATATCCCTTCATTGAGCCTATTCCAAACAGGGATGTCGGTTCGGCATTATAGATCTCTGATTCTTTTCCAGACATGTGTCCTAATGAATGATCATTCGGCATGGTCACTACAGTTGTTGTCTAGTCGCTGTGTGCGGATGTTCTCCACCACTCCATGCAAAGGAAAGGGGAAGGGGGAAGGGAGGGGCGAAGGGAAAGGGGAGGGGGGAAGAGGAAGGGGTTGCATGCGGATTGAGGACAATAATGAGGGTGAGAAAATTGGAAATTACATAAGTTGGAAATTGGAATGTTGGTTTAAACTTTAAAGCACAAAAACTAATGGTAGTAGTTTAATAATTGACTTGAAGTGAACCCAACACTCTTCGTTAGCTATTACTTTCCCACTTATTTCAAATATAAAATATATATATATATATATATATATATATAAGAAAAATTCAATTTATTTTATTTTATTTAATAATATTATCTATAAAATATTCTTTATTTAATTGAAGTAATAGTTTCAATAACCTTTTTTATTCTTGATATATCAAATTTTAATAAAGGATAAGTTGAAAAAATATATTTTTTAATTAATATTGATATAATTAAATATGATTAATTAACTTTCTTAATTAATCAATAATGCGATTGAATCAAAATACCTTTCCGTTACCGCCACAATTTCCAATTTAAAACCATTCTGTTGTCTAACCTCAGTATTTATGATTTATCAAATCTTCCTTGTGAGAATATAGGCACGAACATCTACTACAAAATGGGAACCGGTTACAGTTGTCACAACCTTAGAAGCTATTGTACTTTTTTCGATGCGGGTCCCACAGCAAGGTGGGGAGACCTTTTGGAGGTTTCCATGAGCAACCACATAGAATACAACGTAGAAGATTGGGGTGTGAGTTACACAGAAGATCATGAAAACTGTGGTTATTGTGGTTACCATCTGTGGACCACCCCCCGTGACAACAATGGTGTTGAGAGCTTAAGGTTTGGATTTGGTGATGATCAAATCAGTTTTGGTGTAGAGTTCACAAGGGTTGGACGCGATGTTCTCCGTGGAGGGATATGGGCCATCATTTCTAGTCGACCACCAATGTCCTTTACAAGGCCCAAACAAGATCACACGATAGAGACAACTCTTGTTTCATATGGTTGTTCCTACATAGAAGGCCATTCTGTTCTGAAAATGAAGAAAAAGGTCAACTCTGACCATGCTTGTAAGGTGACTATGGAACACTATATGTCATAAAAGATGCTGGTCTCTCTGTTACCAGTAACGCAAAAATTGGTCACCAGAAAGGTAAGGGCTTTGTTGTTGAAGTGGAGGGTCCTTTCAGCCGCCTAAGTGCTGATTTTATCCCAACCCAATCGGTAGAGGGTCATTCCATGCGTGTTCTCACAGCAGCTGTAACGGAGCAAATCACAGTCAATGCTCCCAAACTTTCTTCTCTAGCAACATGGGGGAGCAACACAACACAGGCCTCATCAATTCAACTGGCTGGATGTACCACTGATGATCGATCTGAATCATTCTATTATCTTTACGAATAACACCCTTGTTGTCCGAAATTTACTTCCCATCTTGAAACAAAAACATAGGACTAGATAAAAAAAAAAAAAAAAAAGTAGTTAAATTAGTTATTTCTAAACATAAAATCAAATTTTATTTCAAAAATGTCCCCAAGACTTAATTTTATTTCTAAACAAAAATGCTTTAATATTTTCTTTTGATGGTCTTTTCTGTTGGAAGTCCATATATAAAAGCCTTCAATTTTCTGTTGAAGGAAGGGCTTTGTTTAGAGAGTTTTGGGCCTAGAGGACTTTAGTTTGATATTTTTCTTTCTTTTCCCTAAATAAAAATGTAGGTTCGTGAGGATTTGTATCTGTTGTTTTTAGCACATATGAAAACGTTGTTAGTATTAATTGTGACCCTTAGTTGCTCCTGTAACAAGCTATCACCTATTGTTACTAAGGGATGACCACCTGGAGACAAAGCTTGTTAGCCTAATGTGGGAATATATTATTAATTTCTTTCATCAATCGAAGAACGAATGTGTAAATTTAATCAATAACTGCTGCAAAATAGATAAGTTTGTTTCGATCTTAATCAATCAAAGAATGAATGTGTAAATTTAATCAAGGTCTGATGTTTTATTAGCACAATCTGAGCGTTACAATTAATTCAAATGTCATATCAGATCTTGTAGTTTTCCTATCTTTAATTTATGCACATATATATATATATATATATATATATATCTTTATTACTTTAGCTGTACCAGGTTCATGAGCTGTATCAAATCCCTATTATTACGTAACAGCTTTAGATTGATAGGATCTCTCCTATATATGTACATACAACAACACTCATAATAATACAATCATTCTCTCAATCTGTCGTTATCTCTATATGTTTGTCCTGCCTATGCTGCATGCAGATAAGGCGGTAATAGGTTCTTCAGTGTAGTTTCTTTTGTTCTGGGCTTTAGTCCCTATCAGTAAAAAAAAAAAAAAAAAATAGCGTTATCTTTTTTATACTTTCTTAATAGCGTTATTTGAGCACGCATAATAATTATTTGTTTTTTCTTGAGCCAATTGTAAACATTAGTTTTTGGTTCTTTACCATTGTCCTACTGCTCGATCTGAAATCTGTCTTATTAGCAGATGCTGTAGGAACTGCATTCCTTAGATATTAGTTTCTTGGCTTCTGTTGTTTTATTTCATACTGATAAAAAAAAAAACTTGCCAATAAAAGGGTAGGCTGTTGCGTCCTGATTTCATGTTTTATATATATATATATATATATATATATATATATATATATATATATATATATATATATATATCTCTTCATTTCATTTTGAGAAAAAACTCTCTGCTTGCGGATGAATTGAAACACCGAAGATAGATGGAAGTTTGGGACTTTTACCAAGAAACATGGTTTTATTTAAACTTCATCCTTGTATAGTGGCCATTTAAACCAAGATCAATTCAAATAAACTTTTTAATAAAAACTTAAAGATAAATAAAAATTAGAGCTAGACATAGATATTTATAAGATTTTTAAACTTTAACATTCTATATTTTCTAAGCTTCAGTTATATGAATTTTTCTTGTTGTCTGTACTTTTATCTGTATTGATCTTAATGCTCTATTTTGATCTTGTAAGTTTTTTATCATTACTTTTTACCGTGTAAGTTAGACATTCTTAATTTAATACAAGAATAAAATAACTATATATTATGATGGTTTGGTTTTTTTTTTTTTTTTTTTTTTTTTTTTTTTTTTTTTTTTTTTTTTTTTTTTTTTTTTTTTTTTTTTTTTTTTTTTTTTTTTTTTTTTTTTTTTTTTTTTTTTTTTTTTTTTTTTTTTTTTTTTTTTTTTTTTTTTTTTTTTTTTTTTTTTTTTTTTTTTTTTTTTTTTTTTTTTTTTTTTTTTTTTTTTTTTTTTTTTTTTTTTTTTTTTTTTTTTTTTTTTTTTTTTTTTTTTTTTTTTTTTTTTTTTTTTTTTTTTTTTTTTTTTTTTTTTTTTTTTTTTTTTTTTTTTTTTTTTTTTTTTTTTTTTTTTTTTTTTTTTTTAAGGTGAGAACTCACTTTTGTGTTAATTTGTAGGTTAGAGTTTGTTCTTAGATAGGGTTTGTCCTTTAACATACTGTTTGATTTGGGGAAAGAGTGGGCATGAAACTTTTTAAGTCTTTCTTGTTTGATTTAATTTTTAGGAGGGAAGGAGAAGGGAACAAAATTCCTTATCATTAAATTTTTGTTATTCTCCAATATTGGAGGGATCTTAAGGGGATGAAAGAGGATTTAAAAATATTTTAGATATATTGACCAAAATATCCTCATTTATATTTTGAACTCTAATATTAATAGTGTATATTAAAATTTAAAATTCCTCTCCTCTCATTGTGAACTAAATAAGAAAAGATTTATTTCTCTTCTTCTCCATTAAAATTCCTTCCCTCCTCTTAAGACTTTTTGTTTTCCTTGTGTTCTAGGAAAATACATTACAAGAAAATAATTTATTAGTGAATAAATTTAGTAACAAATATGTAATATTTGTCATTAATGTGAGTGTCAGTAAAATTTTAGTGATGAATTTTTAAAATTTACTTGTAAATTGATTTGTCACCAAAGTTAACCTTTTTTAGGAATAAATCAGCCATTAATTCTTTTAAAATGTTGCAATTACTACATTTTTAGATGTTTAAAGGTAAATTAATAATATTTATTAAATTTTACAAAAAAATATTAATTGACTATATTTTTTAAATATAATTAATGATATATTAAAATATTTTAACAATATGAATTTTATCCATTTAATTACAATTAATAACTTTTTTATATAATTTGGTAGTAACATTTATAAACGTTGTTTTATGTTGCAGTGGCATGGCTTTTACCTTTGATCTGTCTATTTTCGTTCACATCGCATTAGGTTCTCTAATATAACGTAAGGGCATATTTATAGCAAGATTAATACTGTGTCTAGTATAAACTAGCTAGTACCTGTGGATGCATGAATACTTAACAAAAGCAAGACCACTATTCAATCATGTGATTTGAATATAATTCCTATAGAACCTTGGACTATATATGGTCACCTTAAATCTCTGGTTTACGCGTCAGCAATTTGCATGATGGTGCTGTGGAGTGGGTTGCTTACATAATGGTATCAAAGTACTGTTACGTGTTTTGCTTACCCGTTTTATAGCAGATAAGAATGAATCTTGGAATGGTTTAACTTACATTCTACATAAACTTGGCCAGGAATTAATGCAAAGTTTATCCAGATCCGGAAAAAAAAAATGGATCTTATTCCTCGTATCTTTTTACTAAAATCATGAGATTAATCCTGAATGTATAGATATTATTGAAGTGGATTTTGTTTCTTCTAATAAAATCATTTTTATATTGTTATAAAATCAAATTCATGTCAACATGCTTAAAAAATCTAATTATCTATCAATTATATATTAGACTTGTTGGTTGTGCCGGACCTTACTGACCTTATTCATCATACCGATAGCGTTACAGGGTCTTTAATTATACTTAATTAGCACTTAATTTGGCCTATTTACGCGTGTTCATAAATTATTCACGACGCCTTTGTTCGATGTGCAAGGAAATATCATTTTCAAACTGAGTTTGTCTATGTTTAATCAGCAATTCGACTCTTTAAAACATTTTATACATTTTTGTTCATTAATTTTGTGCCACTAGTTTTACACAGTAAAATCTTCGGTATACAATGTTTTTCCTTAACAACTTTCAAGAATGAATCTGCTTTGTGCAAGATTGTCACTTATCGATCATCTTTGGCCTTGAGGTTTGAAGTAACTAATAGTAATTTGGGACGACCTCCTTTCAGGTTAATTTCTAATATTAAAAATTGAGTAACTTTCATATTCTAAAAAAAATAAATTAAATCACACTTCTCGCATCTTATATTTTAAAATATACACACTTTTCCAAGGTTGGTCCAATCATAACTTGGGTAAAGCCCCCACTTTAAGCCTCCCAAAATAATACTACTAATTACTAAATATTTTATAAAAAATTAATAACCATTTTACAAATAATTAATATTAACTTACTATAAGCAATTACATATTTATTTAGTAAAAATGACCCATCATTGATCTTATTATCGTAGTGCTTTATAACTCATCTTATTTTGGATATGTTGTTTACTTAAAAGGATAAATTTTATTAAATAATTACAATTCTATAAAGGTTCTAATAAATAAAATGATGTTTTTATGTAAAAAAACAAAAATAAAGAGCTTGTATATAAGCTAATTTTAGGAGGGGGTTTTCCCCCCTTCTCCTACCTCCTTAATTCAAATTTCTCATTCCGAATAATTTATTAGGCAATAGTTTATAACTTGAAAGTAAATTTTAAGATAAAAATCATCAAATAATAAAATAATTCCATTTTAATTACCTTTAACTTTAAGGTAGATTTTCAGATTCAAAATAGTCAAACATTGCCAATGACTATTCATAGCTTTTCATAAATTCTGTACCATAAAATATTCGTAAAGTATATTTTAAATAAATTTATAACAATTTTAGTAAACTATTTCTATTAATTAAAATTGTCACATTTAAATATTTGCTTTGTGTTAATGGTAATAATGTTGGGGCGATTATGCCTCTCTCCCTTAAAATATGTATCATTGTCATACTATAGTTTATTTTAATATATAATCAAACAATTAAGAATAGTTTTTCTTAAGGCAAACACTTAAGAATAGTGAATAACTGTAAATGAACTTTCTAATGGGATTTTCTTTTTAATTTCATTTGGTAGCAAATTTTGAATATCTTATTGATTTTAATATTTTCAAAAGGTAGAATAAAAATTTAAATACATATTTCTATCATTTAATTACTTCAAAAATTTATTTTAAAAAATTTATTTCATCTTTTAAAGTTGCAAAATAATTAATAAATTTTCAACATTGATTGCCGAGAATAACATCAAGTGAAAAATAAATCTCTTAAAAGCTCGTTTATGATAAAATATATATATTCAAAATAAATATATATTAATCTCCTAAAGATGGCCTTATCAAATTGATACAACCATGCATGTCCAGCATCATTGTGTCAGGATATATATTTGACGAACAAAGAGGATTTATTTGGTGATGGATACATTTGATTCTCATGAGCGCATGCCCTTAACCACTTTAATTAATTGAAAAATATCTTTGAACACTTAAACTTAAGAGGTATAGACACTCACAATGATAAAAAGTGATTGATATATGTGATAGAAGATGGAGATAAAAAAAAGTTAAAATATATTTAAATTTTGTGTTTGTTTTTTTAATAATTTTTTATCTTGTTTTCTGATAAAATATTTTTAATTTTTTTATTCTTAACACTATTTTTTAATTCATGATAAATTAATAAATTTTATGTTTATTGTCTCGTAAAAAATATCATTTATTACCAGTCTTTTTCTAAGATTAATAACAAATGAAAATATTAAAATAAACACAAAATTTGTTAATGACTAAAAAAAGTGTTTATTATCAAAAATAAAATAAAATTTTTATTAGAAATTCAATATAAAGAAAAAATTTATCAGAAAATAAATACAAAATTTAGGTATATATTTAAGATAAAACATATTTTAGAAAATAAAAATAATATCAAAGGACGTTGGCAGTGGTCTAAAAATCAGTATTCTTAATTAAAAGCTTATCATCTTTAGGATACGATCCATCCATGAACGGAGAACATAAACATGTGGAATCACAAAAGTACAAAGTTGTAACACTTACAATACATAAGTCATCTATAATAAAACTGCTGAAGATATTCATATTCTAGCCTAGTAAGGCTCTTATTCTCAAAGCATGTACACCTATGCACGGTAATATACAATACAGAAGACAACATAACAACGACAATAGTTATTCAAACGTTTCACATCTCCATACTAAGTATTATTACTCCTCCAGTGACTTACACCTTCAAAGTTGTATTCTCACTTGCCCCGCTAGGGTTTCCCACGGTGTGCCCTAGTTTTTCCCTTTGCTTCCAAGGTTGGTTATATCTTGGAAACTGGCGATTCCTCCCTGGCAAAGGAATTGGGAAGGAACTAGAAGGCATTTTTGGGTGAGGTTTTTGAGTCTCACCACCAACAAAACCCTTGGATTCTTCCATTTTATGTTGAAGGTAACTAGATATATATGGTGTATGATGCTAATTTATATATAAGTGGTTTATTTCTCTTTGGGTCGTTCTCGCTCAGGTTGGTGATGTGCCATTTAGCAAGCTTATCAAAGATCTCCTTTTATAGATGCAAGTGGAAGAATAATATCATTGTGCATTATATGAGCTTAAGGGGGAAGCTAGCATCTAACATTTGTGCAAATAATCTATCGAATAAAGTCATATCTATATATTCTTCTTCATCGTTTTGATATTATTTGGTTTCAAAATGTGGACTGTTAATTGGTACGACGGTTTAAGTACGAAATTATGGAAAGACACCTATTAACATTTTGTTAAATAAAATAATATAAAATAAAAAAGATATTTGGTGGAAATAAGCATTATTTATGTAATTTTTTTCGGTCAATCTGTTCATACAAGATTTGTTCATAACGTCCTACTTCACTTTTATCTGTCTTTTTACATTTTTTTATTATACCCTCATTCTTTTTATTAATAATCTCTCTTTTTACTTTAAAATTTTATATTTATCATTTATGTATTATGTGTGTATAACTTTTTGTGCAATAATATATAAAAAAATATAAAATATGATAAAATAATGTTATAAAGAAAAATACAAAAAAATAGTAATATGCATGTGAATGATATGTGTACTTTATTCTTCAAGGTGTGAAAAGATATTTTTGATTCCCGAATGATTAATTATTTTTAGTTTGTTAAAATCTGTTTTAGATTCTGGTAGATATTGCAACAACTCACTTGGAATTTTTCGTAGGAAATATTATTAATATATATCTTATTCATTTCTATCTTCTTTTTTTCTTAATTTTTCTCTTCATCTTCTTCTGTCACATTATAAATTATATTTATCACTTCTTCTTTTTTTATTCTTTTTATCTCACTCTTTTGCTGAAGATTTTTTCTCTCTTTTCCAACCACACAATGAGAGATGTATACTATTTTATCATTTTCCTTTCCATAGCATGTAACAGGCCGGTGAAAGTAAAATGAAAGTTGGATAATTGGACACGCAAGGGGGATTCGTGGACTAGCATCTATGACTATCAGCCAAGATTGACTTAAATTGCCCTGCTCAAGAATAATTTTTTGGTTCAGGCCACGTTTTCTGACCTTTTTTCAGATTTTTTTTCTTTTATACTCTCTTTAAAGTGTCAAATTATTTGATAAAAAGATACAGGAAAAACTTGTATTTTGAAAAATGCAGAAAAAATATATTAATAATTTGAGTGGAAAAAAATTAACAGTCCAAAATATTAAAGGGAGAGAGTAGTATAAGATGTGGTGTTGTATAATGTTGCAACACAACATATATATTATTCAAAAGTTGCACATTCGTCGCTGCATAAAATAATATATAATCAATATGTTTTTTTTTTCAGACTTAATAATTATTAATATATCAATCTATCTAATTTTTTTGCACTTAATTAACATTCACTTCAATTTCCTAGCCTTATTCCTTATATCTTTTCTCTTCTCTCACTACTAGAAAAAGCGAGAATTGCCACGGACTTTTTCCCTCACAAACCTCTCATTTTCCCTCGCAAATGTGTGTGCCACGGAATTTGCGGGGGAAAAGAGCCCTCGGTAAAACCTTCGTCGCAAGGGCATTTTTGCCACGGTTTTTGGTCCAACGAATTTCCCTCGCAGCCGGCCACGGAATAAAGCCCTCGCAAC
>PYAF01003331.1:0-13319 GCA_007407185.1 Glycine tomentella | reverse complement strand
CCCTAATCCCTTAGTGAATTAACCTTTTAACCTGAATCAAAAACCTAATCCCTTAGTGAATTTTATCAAGTTAAGCATTTAAAAGAATATATTATAAGGTTCTGCAGTCACGCATCCCTATCCCTAGGCAATGAACAACTGTTATCCTACTTAGGTCAGCAATTAGAATCCCAACATCCCTATTGCGAATCCTAACCCTTAGCACTTAAATAGAATGGCCAATTCCAGATAAGAATAAAACAATAAAGAGCAGAGTAGAATAAAACAATCATGACAATCTCATTCAATACCAGTTAAATTACAGAGGAGTTCACATTGGTTCTTGGCTTGACCACAATACAGAATTTAGCCTGACATAGGCTTTAAGAACACAAAAACTGTTGAATAAAACATTTTCTGCAGTAACCTAGCTTGATTCTATGTAAAACTGAATTCCAGAGGTTTAGAATGCTAAAATCTAATCATGAGTCCCCCCTTTTCAGTCTCAGAGACCTTTCTTTTATAGATTGGTTTAATTGGAGTACCTTTTTCTGTGCCAAATCTCGAAAAAGATAATTTTAAATCAGGAAAGAAATCTTCATGGTGCTGCTGGCGCGGATTCCCGCGCTGATCGCGCGGGCCTTTCGAATGGATGGCGCTGATAGCGTGAACCTCCATGCTGATAGCGTGAAGTCCATGAGCTGGAAGCCTGGTGCTGGGCATTTAGCGCGGATCGCGCGGATTTTGGCGCTATCCGCGTGGAGCTTTCGAATTGATGACGCGGTTAGCGTGGCTCGTGGCGCGGATTGCGTGGTTTGTTCGTGCTGAAACTTGGATTTCCTATAGTGGCGCGACTCGCGCGGAATCTGGCGCGATCCGCGCGAGCCCTTCAGTTTAGTTTTCTTCTTTCTTTTGCCTTGATTCTCCTCTTTTTGGCCCTGGAATGCAACAATGTAATGAATTGAGATTTAATTTAAGCATAAACAATAATTTAAACTAATTCTATCTTATTTTCTAACTATTTAATCAAATTATAACCTAAAACTAGCCTAGAACTAAGATGTGTTAGCAACACATCACTTATAAGGCCTATTTTAAAGAAAACTCTTTATGAGCTATACAAAGGAGGAAAGCCTAACATTTCTCATTTAAGAGTATTTGGAGCAAGTGTTTTGCGTTGAACAATGGGAAAGAATCACTTGGAAAATTTGATGCTAAGGCAGATGAAGCAATTTTCCTTGGATATTCATTACATAGCAAAGCTTATAGAGTATGCAATAAAAGAACGATGTGCATTGAAGAATCTGTGCATGTGGTTTGTGATGAAACTAATCCCTCTAAGGAGGAAAAAGAGATTGATGGTGATGCAGGATAGCTGGAAGAATTTATTGAATTGGACAAATCCTCAACCAAAGATGAAGAATCAAATGCTGAAGCAAAACCCACAACACCTGATCAAGTGCCTCAAGATTGGAGAACAACAAGAGATTTATCACTTGACAACGTTATAGGTAAAGTTTCAAAAGGAGTATCTACTAGATCCTCATTAAAGAACCTATGTTGTGATATGACTTTTGTTTCTCAAATTGAACCTAAAAACATTGATCAAGCCTTGAATGATGAACATTGGATGCATGCAATGCATGATGAGCTTAATCGGTTTAAGAGGAATGAAGTTTGGGAACTTGTTCCTAGACCATATTCTCTTAAACCTATTGGCACAAAATGGGTTTTCAGAAATAAACTTGATGAAAGTGGAATCATAGTAAGAAATAAAGCTAGATTGGTTGCTAAAGGATATAACCAAGAGGAAGGCATAGACTATGAGGAAACTTTTGCTCCAGTTGCAAGATTGGAAGCAATCAGGTTATTACTTGCATATGCATGTCTCATGAATTTCAAACTTTTTCAAATGGATGTTAAAAGTGCATTTTTGAATGGATACATTGAGGAGGACATTTATGTTGAACAACCTCCTGGTTTTTATAATAACCTTGGCTAAATAAATAAAAGAAAAAGAAAAAGAAAAGTTAAATTTTCGAAATTCCGTCGCAAAAGCTTTAATGACGGAATTAGCGACAGATTTAGCGACGGATTTAGCGATGGAAATGGTCCTGGCGCAGTTAGCGTGCGATTGGCGCGAATAGCGCCACAGGTTCTGTCAGTTGGTGCGATTAGCGCCAGAACGGCGCGGTTAGCGCCAAAAGTGCTCCAGAAAGCCTGTTTTTCACTGGAACTTCGCGCGGATTGCACCATAGTGGCGCGGTTAGCGGCAGAACGCGACCTGGACCACTGTATAAGGTCATTTTACGCATTTTTGGGGCCAAAACTGCCATCTTCTTCCTTCCTACTCCGTTTCCACCATTAAAGAGCTTGGAAAGCTCCATATCTTCACCAAACCTCACCAAAACACCTTCTACCAAACATAAAACTTGTTGGAAACCACATTGTGAGCTTGAATCCTTCATCATTTTCCCCTAAAACCCACTCAACGGAGAAACCCCTTTCTCTAGGGAGCTTCGAAAAACTCGAGTTCGGCAAGGAACGGGGCGATTCACGGACACCCAAGCTAGGGGAAGTGGTCCACGGGTCTTCCTTGTCGTCTTTGAGGTAAGAGACTCGAGTTTCACCGTTTAATTTGTGAGTTGGGGTTTGGGATGAATAGTGACCCACTATTGCTAGAGCTAGAATTAGCCTTGGGTCCTTTAGAAAAGTATGTTTAGAATGTTGTTGTGATGAAGGATTAGCTCTCAAATATTAGTTTCATGAACTTTGATTTTTGGCTCTGTGATATACATGTGTGGCTAGTATATTAAGTCACTTGATAATGCTAAGACATGCAAGAGCCATGATATTGCTTTGATGTGTTTGGGAGGCTTTAGAAATGGTGTCTTGTGAGAAGAACCGTTTAAGCCATATGTGAATTCTTGAGCTTGGCCTGTATAGAGTTTGAAGCTCTTTGTTTTGGCTTGCACCGAGTCTTGTGGAGACTCTAGTGCCTTGTTAAGCCAAGATAGACCACTGAGGGTCTATGTGTTGTTAAGGTCTTGGTTGGTCTTGATATAACTTAAGTTAGAGGACTTAGAGGTTTTGGAAAGGAATGAGGTTCCTTTCATGGTGACGGTTGAGAACCGTGTGATATGCTTATGCCTTGTGAGGTAGCTTTGGTTTTGATTTGAGCTTGTGTGCCTTGTATAGGGCGTGACACCGAGGGTGTCAGTGGCGTAGACCACGGTTCAAGGACCGAACCGCAAAGCACGAGTTTGCCAGGTAAGTTCTTGGTTTCTTGGGAGTGTTTCCCACTGCCTGTGTTCCACCATTCTCCGAGGGAGTGATGGTTGCATTCATGATGCATGCATTAAATGGTTGTTACTTGCTCATAATGATATGTATGCATGATTCTATGCCTTGTATGTATGGATACCTGTGATTAGATCTTTTGGCCAGTTTGATAGATATGGACCTCCCTAGGAGAAAGGTGCACCTCCTAGTTTGGTTTGCTTTTGGGTGATGATGATCCCAGGGTGATGATGATCCCTTAAAACCAAGAGATAGACAGTCCCGTCACGGTTAAAGCCTATTCTCGGAGGTGCCATATACGTGCGTCCATGCGTAAGAGGTAGCTCCGGATGGGATGGCACGGGTGTGAGTTCCGGTCTCACACTAAGGTTTGATGCTGATGATGATGCATCGTGGCGGCGTTGTTCCGCAGTATACATTAGAGCTAGATGACTTGGCTATGTATTGTTATGAGGGCCGGGAGACCAGTGTTTGTGATGCCTTGATCACATGTGTCATGGAAAGTGAGCCAGGGTGGAGGAGATGCCTCCAAGGACCCTGAGCTTACTGAGATGTATATCTCACCCCGTGTGGGGTTTATGTTGTTTCAGGTGACTTTTCTGGTAGAGATGATCGGCCTCTGGGCGGGAGGCCCCAGTAGAGACAGTATCTGCTTGGCTGTGAGGCAGCATGAGGAGAGCTTGGTGGCTCAGCTTGCTGATATTATTTTGTACCCCTATAGAGGGAAGATGTGTGTGTGTGTGCACACATGCCATGTTTTGTATTGTATATCTATATCTTGTATGCCCTCGTGTGAGGAAGGATCTTTGAGATCAAAGTACTCGAATGCTTATTCTTTTGTATAGACACTGTGAGTGTCAGATGATGTTTATGTACATAACCTGTTTAAGTTATGTAATTGGAATTCCTCCTGTTTCAGTTGATTGTGATACTTGTGGTTATCTGCCTATGTTTATGTTATTCTGGATCAACAGGGGCTTGTGTTGTGATGTGATTTTACATACTATACATAATGTATCAAGAAATATGGTTTCGAAAATGCTTCCACGGGGTTTTTAATTAAAGTAATTATATGTTAATACACCGGAAGCATACGGGGTGTTACATTTTATGGTATCAGAGCAGTTTCTTGATAAAAGCATTATGTATGGTGATTGTGTGTTGCTCTTGACTGTTGTTTGAGTTTGACATAACTATTGCATGTGTGGACACTAATTGTGGCCTGATCAACTCACTATTTTGATGTACATGTGTAGTGTCATGACGAGATCTCGAAACAACAGTGGGGCGACAAATGCCCAGCCCGATCCAGTGGCGGCTGCGTTGGCAGCCATGCAGCATGAGTTAGCTGCTAATAGGCAGATGCAGGAGGCTATGCAGCGTGAGATGGCTGCCAACCGTGAGATGAATGAGGCCTTGATGAAGGCTAATAAGGAGATGCTGGAGGAGGTGAGGACTCTGAGGAGAAATGATAGAGTGTCCTCTACACCTCTGACGCACGAAGGCGAGGCTAGTCGCCATGAGGTTGGGGGTAGCCACCCGAGAGGGGACCAGGTGTCCCATACTGAGGCTGATGATGATGTTGCAGTCTGAGGGAAGATGCTTATCACTTTTCGTAAGCATGACCCTCCAGTTTTCCTTGGAGGATATGATCCTGTTGCTGCAGCTAGATGGCTGCAGGCTTTGGAGAAGATATTCACGGTGATGGAGTGTCCTGATCTCCAGAGGTTGCTGTATGCGACCTATTTGCTTCAGGGTGATGCCCATGAGTGGTGGACTACCACATCACAGTTGCTGAGAGGCCGGGGAGATGTTATCACCTGGCAGATATTTGAGGCCTGTTTCCTGGATAGATACTTTCCCAGGGATGCTAGAGAGCAGAAGCAGGCAGAGTTTGATAGTCTCGTCTTGGGGACTATGACAGTAAATGAGTACTTGGCTAAGTTTAATGAGCTGGCCAAATATGCACACTTCAGGAGATCCTTGCCTGATGTTGATATTCTTGCTGCTAAGTTCCAGAGGGGGCATAGGGAGAGCATTGAAGAGCGGGTTGCTGGTAGTGGATCCCGTGATATGGATAGCCTAGTGAGCCAATGCCGCCAGGTAGAGGACATGCTTCGTAGACACCGAGGCAGTCAGTCTTCTTCCTCAGTCGGACAGGAGGTGAGAAGGCCCAGTAGTTCTAGCCCACCCGGTAAGGGTAAGGGCAAAGATTTGAGAGTCTCTACTTCATCTGATAGATTTAAGAGAGGCTCTAGCCAGAGTGGCTCAGCTCGGAGGAGATCACCTCCCAAATGTCCAGCTTGTGGGAGGGAGCACTAGGGAGCGTGCCCCTCAGGTCAGATTGTATGCTTACGATGTGGCAAGCCAGGCCACATTTCTCGTGAGTGCCCGCAGACAGGGGGTCGTGCACAGGCTACTCCAGTTGACATGACAGCACCCACAGCAGGTCGAGTGTATACAGTTGATGCCAGACAGGCAGCCAGAGCTCCTGACTTGATCAGAGGTGCTATTCTGATCGATGCTTATGATGTGAGAGTCTTGTTTGACTCTGGAGCTACACATTCTTTCATCCAGGACATGACTGTTGTTGGGCTTAAATAGCCCATGTCTAGTTTTTCTCCTCCGATGGAGGTTATCACTGCATCTAGTGAGAGATGTCAGGTGAGCACGTGCTGCAAAGATGTGCAGTTTTAGTTTGGTGGCAGAGAGTACACGATTGATTTGTACTGCCTAGCTATGCCTACCCTTGAGACCTTGAGATCATTCTGGGTATGGATTGGTTGGCCAAGTATTGCGTGATGTTGGACTATTGTAAGAAGAAGGTTGTTGTGCCTTCTGATGGAGCTGGTTCGAGTTCCACCTCTTTCCTATCAGTCTTGCAAGCTCGCAAGGCAATCAGGGAGGGAGCTCAGGGCTATATCTTCTCATGTGTGACAGAAGATAAGTCAAGTGTTGATCTGTCGCAGATCCCGGTGGTTAGTGAGTTTGTGGATGTATTCCCTGAAGAGATTACACAGCTACCACATGAGAGAGAGATTGAATTCTCCATTGATCTGGTTCCTGGTGTAGGACCAATATCTGTAGCACCTTATCGTATTGCTCCTCTGGAGTTGAGGGAGCTGAAGGTGCAGTTGGAGGACCTGCTGTCCAAACAGTTGATCAGACCGAGTGTCTCACCTTGGGAAGCACCGGTGATATTCGTGAAGTAGAAGGATGGCAGTATGAGGTTATGTGTTGATTACAGGCAGTTGAATAAGGTTACTATTAAGAATAAGCATCCTTTGCCTTGTATTGATGATCTGTTATATCAGTTGAGGGGAGCCAGAGTGTTCTCTAAGATTTACCTGAGATCCGGATATCACCAGATTCGGATCAAGCCCGCAGACAAACCAAAGACAGCCTTCCGATCTAGGTATGGTCACTTTGAGTATCAGGTCATCCCCTTTGGTCTGACAAATGCCCCAGCAGTGTTCATGGACTATATAAACAGGGTATTCAGACCTTTCTTGGATCAGTTTGTGGCGGTGTTTATTGATGACATACTAATCTACTCCTGGACGGAGACGGAACATGCCGAGCATCTTAGGATTGTTCTTCAGATGTTGAGGAATGATCAGTTGTATGCCAAGTTAGCAAAGTGTGAGTTTTGGCTATCAAAGGTGAAGTTTCTTGGCCATGTGATTTCCGCAGCTGGGGTATCAGTTGATCCCAGTAAGATAGAGGCGTTGATGTCTTGGGAGAGATGATCGGTCTCAGGGCTGGAGGCCCCAGTAGAGACAATATCTGCTTGGCTGTGAGGCAGCATGAGGAGAGCTTGGTGGCTCAGCTTGCTGATATTATTTTGTACCCCTGTAGAGGGAAGATGTGTGTGTGCGTGCACACATGCCATGTTTTGTATTGTATATCTATATCTTGTATGCCCTCATGTGAGGAAGGATCTTTGAGATCAAAGCACTCAGATGCTTATTCTTTTGTATAGACACTGTGAGTGTCAGATGATGTTTATGTACATAACCTGTTTAAGTTATGTAATTGGAATTCCTCCTGTTTCAGTTGATTGTGATACTTGTGGTTATCTGCCTATGTTTATGTTATTCTGGATCAACAGGGGCTTGTGTTGTGATGTGATTTTACATACTATACATAATGTATAAAGAAATATGGTTTCGAAAATGCTTCCGCGGAGTTTTTAATTAAAGTAATTATGCGCTTGTCTGATTAAATAATATGTTAATACACCGGATGCATACGGGATGTTACAGTTTTACTGATTTCAAACATCCAAACTATGTTTATAAACTGAAAAAGGCACTTTATGGTTTGAAACAAGCTCCTAGACAATAGTATGAAAGGTTAAGCAAATTTCTGCTTGAACAATCTTTCACAAGGGGCAATGTTGATAAAACCTTGTTTATCAAAAGGCATGGCAATGATTTCCTATTGGTTCAAATTTATGTGGATGATATAATTTTTGGTTCTACTAATCACTTGTTGTGCAAGAATTTTTCTTTAGCTATGCAGAAGGAATTTGAGATGTCAATGATAGGTGAACTAACATTCTTCCTTGGATTTCAAGTAAAGTAATTGAAGAATGGAACCTTTCTTAACCAATCCAAGTATTGTCTTGAAATTATTAAGAAATTTGAGATAGAGAAAAGTAAGGATGCTGCAACTCCCATGGCTACATCAATATACCTTGATTTAGATGAAAGTGGAAAGAAAGTTGATGAGTCTAAGTACAGAGGAATGATTGGATATTTGCTCTATCTAACAGCTAGTAGACCTGATATAATGCTTAGTGTTTGCTTATGTGCAAGATATCAAGCAAATCCTAAAGAGTCTCATCTTACTGCTGTAAAAAGGATCCTCAAATATCTCAAAGCTACACCTATAGTTGGTCTTTGGTATCCAAAAGGTATTTCTATCAATATTATTGGTTATTCTGATTCTGATTTTGCAGGGTGTAAATTAGATAGAAAAAGCACAAGTGGCACTTGTCATCTTCTAGGAAGCTCATTAATCTCACGGCACTGCAAGAAACAATCTTGTATTGCATTGTCTACTGCTGAAGCTGAATACATCTCAACTGGAAGTTGTTGTGCATAAAGCTTGTGGCTAAAACAACAAATGTAAGACTATGGAGCAGAACTGAATGAAATTCCTCTGCTATGTGACAATAAAAGTGCTATAAATATATCAAAGAATCCAATAATGCATTCAAGGACAAAGCATATTGAGATCAGACATCATTTCCTTAGGGATCAGGTTCAAAAAGGTAACATAAAGGTAGAATTCATTGACACTAATAACCAACTTGCTGATATATTCACAAAACCATTATCAAGGGATAGATTTTATACATTAAGAAACATGCTAGGTATTTTAGATGAAAGTAACCTAAACTAGCTTGTTCTATATGTGTTTTGTGTGATGAATCAAAGCCAAAATGTCACAAGTGTGTATGTTTGTTTAAAAAACTTGCATTAAAAGCTGCTAAGTGCTCTGTATCTGATAAACGTACTGGAATAATCGATTACAACACGGGTTAATCGGTTAAAAGCATTAAAAATCACATTCAGTATGAAAATTGTACACATGTAATCGATTACACATATATGGTAATCGATTATTCTTCACATTGCCAGATTTCAAATGTTTCTGAAATAATCGATTACACATCGGGATAATCGATTACATTGATTAAAATTTTCTAAATAATTGCATGTCTCGCTGGAGTAATCGATTACTAAAGCCTTGTAATCGATTACCTTCACTGTTAGAAGTAATTGTCCTTTTGGAATAATCGATTACCTTACGGGATAATCGATTACATCAAGCTTTGATTCCTGCAAAAGTATCCTCATCTATAATATAATCGATTACATTGGCAAATAATCGATTACATGTCTTCTTCTACATCTGATTAATAGGAAAATAATCGATTACCTGACGGGATAATCGATTACCATGTGTGTATTTTTGTTCTTGCTGTGTATGAAATAATCGATTACATTACCTTTTTAATCGATTATTCATGCTGTTGTTTGAATTCTGACAGTTTCTTCTGATTTGGTAACTGCCCAATCCAATCAATCTCGTATCTAATCATTATTGATTTGTATTAACTGCCTATAACAGCTATATTTTTGAATAAATTGAACGTTGGTGCTTAATTTCTTCTATAAATACATGCATTACAACACTATTTGCCCTTGCACCAATTTCTCTATCTTCTCTTGAACTTTCTTCTTTGTGTCTTTGAACTTTAGTAGTATTCCTAAAAAAATGTCTACCCAAAAACGTAGTAGAACTGGTAAAAGGAAGGTAGGAGAGTCCTCATCCAATCCTCAGCCTCAATCACCCCCAAATAGGTTGGACATTTGGTTCAACAAAGAGGCTGATAGGGTAAACTATCTGCAGTTTTTTGCTACCAAGCCCATAAGTTCACCAAAATACCTTAGTCTAGATTGGTTCATTTCTAGAAAACCAAGGTCTTAGGCAATTTGTAGAGATGAAGGGGACCTACTACCCTGATTTGGTAAAGGTCTTTTATACCTGTATCAAAGGGTCTATGAGTGGGGAAATAAAATCTGTGGTCAAAAGGGTTGAGATGATCATAACTCCTAAAATTTGGGAAGCAGTTGCTGGGGTAATTTGTGAAGGGGAGAGGAAGTTTGAAGAAAATCCAGAGGGCTACAACAAAATAGATACCTATAGAGGTAACCCTTATATGCAACTCAGGAATAGGTTAGGGACTGGTCCTATGACCTCTGAGGATAGGTTGCTTCATTATATCATCACTTATGTCCTCACCCCTAGGGGAACCAACCATGCCCAAGCCACTAATGAAGACCTCCAGCTTATGTATGGTCTGAAGCACTTAATACCCATGAATTGGGTCATCATTTTTCAAGAAATCATGTTAAAGTCCAAGAGACTTGTAAACTACCCTTTCCCTTACCCAATTCTTGTGTCAAGGTTCATTGATTATTTTAATATTGATGTGACAAATGAGGTGGTTGACAATACAAATTCCTCAAACAGTCTTATCCAACAAAAGCATTTAACCAAGCTTGGATTAGTTAAAACACCGGATGGTTGGGTAATGGCTGGGCAACAACAGCAAGTGCCCTTACAAATGCTACAACCTAATCCTGCTGAAGCTGGTGTTCAACAGGAAACTTCTGAAGACTCTATGGATCCTGCTCAGCCTCTCTACACACCTTTTGAATCCCTCATGCTGAGCAAGATGGATGGGCTACTCAACATGCATCATGAGTTCAAGGCTGAAACTCAAGGAGCCTTTAGAGAGATTAATGATAGACTAGATGCCATTGAAACCCAACTTAGGATGGATGATTCAGAAGAATTTTAAGCCTTAGTTTTTATGTTAAGTTTTTTGTTGTTTTTCTTGCTTCAGTTGTAATTTTTTCTTCCATATTAATGCAATATTATTATTCAGTTTACTTTAATTTGCTGTGCCTTGCATTTTTGACTTTAAAAAGCCAAATAGGGGGAGAAAAATTGAATTTAGATGTGCTATGCATACTCCTCTGTTTGCCCCTGTTTTTGTGACAATTTTTATGCAAAAATTTGGTCTGCAAAATTTGAGAAATTTAGAGGGAGATAGTTGTTAAAAATGATTGCTTTATATTAAGAAATCATGTGAATGAATGATAAGTTAATCATAGAGGCTTTTAACACTTGTTCTTGGAAAGATATTGATGATTTTCAGGTGTGAAAAGCTTAGATAAAAACTTTGATGCTTCTTCAAATTAATCACAAGACCCAATGCTATTCAATTCATAATTTGGCCTGTTTAAAGCCAAAAAGGGGGAGATTGTTAAATTGAGGGGGAGCTGCTTGAAACACAAAGGATAAATTGATTCAAGAAGGAAGGTTTTGAACTTTCAACATGTCATGAAGCCTTGAAGATTAATTTGTGATTGAATGTAAAAGGAAGAAAGCATTTCTGGTGATCCAAGTGCATTGTATTCATATCATTCATTGAATCTATGTGGTTAGGAAAAATAGTTCACAAGGTTTTGATAAAACTGCTTAAGTTTTTAAAATAAATCAAAAGGTTTTTGGAAAAATAAGTTCTTACTGGTTTAATCGATTATTTTGAGAAAAGAATCGATTATTTTGTTCTTTGTGTTTTCTGGAAAACCTTTCAAGAACAATGTAATCGATTACGTATCGGGTTAATCGATTATTTTAACTTGATTCATTTTTAAAACTGCCTTGATGAACATTGTAATCGATTACCACAGAGCAGTAATCGATTACCTTAGCCAAAACTAAAAAGTCTCTTTCTGTCTTAATTGATTACCCAAGGTAGTAATCGATTACATCATATGATATGCTTACATGCTTTTCTGTCATAATTGATTACCAAAATCCGTAATCGATTACCCAATACATCTTTGGCTTAGAAGCTTTTTGGCTTAATCGATTACCAGAAATTGTAATCGATTATATAGTTCAAACTCGTTTTATACACCTTCCTGGTTTAATCGATTACCAAAGGATATAATCGATTACACAGTGTTTTCATTATTGAATGTCCTTCTGGTGTAATCGATTACTCATCGTAATAATCAATTATTTTGATTGTAAACCATACCCAGAAATCTGATGAACATATTAATTGATTACAGTCTTGATTTAATCGATTATATAAGTAAAATAATCGATTACAGGAGCGTATTTAATCGATTACCAACGGTTATAAATGTTTGTTATAAATAGAACCTTTGCTCAGCTGTTTTTCTAACTTGATCAACTCATATTTATGAGCATTCAAAGGCTTTCCAAATATTCTTTAGTGATTCTCTGGGTTCTTATAGTTCTTGCTTTCACAATACATTCATGAGTTGATAATTGATGTAAAAAGCAAGAAGTGTCTTTTCAAAGTTTTAAGGAAGCATTGTTCTGAATCTGTGTTCAACATTCAACCTGATTTAATCATTCATATGTACATCATTCATTGGATCATCAGGTGACTTCTTTCCTTAAACTTTGAAGTTGTATCTCTGTTATTCAAATTCTGTAAAGATTGGCTTATTGTAAATGGGTTTCTTGCATGATAACTAGAGATAGGGTTTCTCTAGGGGTTGCTGAGTAGTGTTCTCAGTAGGGTTGGTCTCTAAGGATCTAATAGGATTTTAGATCTCTGAACTTTATCTATGGTTGATAAAGAGAGGCTTGTAATATCTTGTAAGAATATTATTTGCAATAGTGGAACTCCATTCTAGTGTTGAGTGGAAGAACTGGATGTGCCTTCATAGTGTTTGAAGTGAACCAGTATAAAATTATGGGTGATCTTTATTCTATTATCTTCATCTCCTAATTACTTTGGTTTGTGAATCAAGTTATTTGCACAGAAAAGATTTCAATTGTCTATTGATTTT
This sequence comes from Glycine tomentella, assembly GCA_007407185.1. NCBI lineage: Eukaryota > Viridiplantae > Streptophyta > Magnoliopsida > Fabales > Fabaceae > Glycine > Glycine tomentella. Next base: position 624 of record PYAF01003331.1, on the reverse strand, counting down.
CTTGACAGAGGAATTTGATTGAATATTAGATTCTTGGTTTCAAAACAATTTTCAAAGTGATAAAGATCCTGTGAAAACTCTGATTACAAAATTTTAAAATACTAAGGTTCAACCAATTCACCCCCCCTCTTGGTTGTATTGAAGTATTCCTATTATTTTCATGGATGGCATATGGCTAGTCAGCTACCTCAAGCTAGAGGTGCTGAAGAAGCTGATGAAGGGGCTGCACAACAGCCATATTCTCCTTTTGAATCCCTTATGATTCAAAAGATGGATGCTCTTCTGACCCTACATCATGAGCATAGAGCAGAAATCAACTATGCAATGGAAGAAATCAAATCTAGAGTAGAGAACATTGAAGCTAGGCTAGTCTTAGATGAATTTAATAGACTCTAGATTAGGAGATCTTCTGTTCATGTTTTGCTGTGTAACACCCCAATATTTCTATTTATTGTATATGGATTGATAGAAATATTTTAGGACTATTAGAAATTCAAAAGTAGTTTCTAAATGTTTTTACTTCTAAGAAGCAATTGAGCTAAATTCAAGCTATAGTTGAGTAATATTATGTGGTATAGAAAACTTGGATATAATCTTTAGAATTTCCTCTTAAATGTGTGGTAA
>PYAF01003330.1:0-20745 GCA_007407185.1 Glycine tomentella | reverse complement strand
TATTTAGTTCTGTACCATGGACTATTTATATGGACTGTGGATTGGTAGTGGACTGTATACTATGGACATGTGATATATATCTGTGTGAAGGAACGTTATGCATTATGTTAGGTAATTACGCGTAAACGTCTATACGTCTTAAAAAGCTATTTTAAAAACTTAACCAATTCAATTTGAATTTTGTCATTATTATTATTTTCGAAAAAAAATTTAGGCACAAATGAAAAATAAAAGCGGTCGTTTCAATTACCAATAAAATGAATACGTAATAGAAGCGGTTGTTACATCTGTGGATACGATGCTCTACTTACCTACTTTATTACTTGAACGAGCGGTACACTTGCATTTTCGCAACAATTACACTGTGTATTTCAAGTTTATGAAGCTTTCTGTCTTAATCGATTACAAGATGGAATAATCGATTATTCTGTTCGTTGCCCATATCCAGATTTTTGTAGAACACTTTAATAAATTACATGGTTAATTTAATCGATTACATAAGTGAAATAATCGATTATTGGGCGCGTTTAATTGATTACTGACAGTTACAAAAGTTTGTTATAAATAGAACCCTTGCTCAACTTGTTTTGTAACTTGATCTATTCGTATTCTGAGCATACATAAGCTTTCTAAACACATTCTTAGTGAATTTCTGGGTTCTATGAGTTATTGTCTTCACTAAAACACTTATAGGTTTTTAAGTGATTCTTGAAGCAAGAAGATTCTTTCAAAAGGTTAAGGAAGGAGATGTTCTGAGTTTGTTTTCATTATTCAACCTGGTATATTCATTCATCTGTATATCATTCATTGGATCATCAGGTGATTTCTTTCCTTACCTCAATGGTTGTAATTCTTTTCTGAATTTCTGTTGAATTGGCTATTGTAATTGGGTTTCTTGCTTGTAAACTAGAGATAAGGTTTCTCTAGGGGTTGTGCTGAGTAGTGTTCTTAGTGGGTTTGTCTCTAAGAATCTAATAGTGTTTTAGACTTTTGTACTTTATCTAGAGTTGATAAAGGGAGACTTTGTAATTACTTGTAAGAACAGAAAATTGCAATAGTGGAACTCCATTCTAGTGTTGAGTGGAAGAAAACTGGATGTAGCTTCATAGTGTTTGAAGTAAACCAATATAAATCTTTTGTGTTTTGATTCTAATCTTTTTCTTGATTATATTTTGTCTATCTTGATTGTTTTTGCTTTGCTTATCAATTCAATTTTGAGCTATTGGGTACCTTAGGCTGAGCATTTGATTGAATAAGGATTCTTGGTTTCAAAAGTGATAAAGATCCTAAGGGAAACTCTGATTTTGTCTAAGGAAAATTTTAATTTACCAAGCCTAACCAATTCAGTCCCCCTCTTGGTTAAGTGTGAAGTGTTCCTAATATTTTACAGATACAATAGGGTTGAGACCTATAGGGGGATGCTTATTGATCCCCAAATGAGGCTGAAGCTTAGGCTCATCACTAGCCCTATGACCTGTGAAGACAGACTCCTTCACTACATAATCACTTACATCCTCACTCCTAGAGCCAAGAACCATGCCCAAGCCACTGATGATGACCTGCAACTTGTGTATGGTCTCAAGAATTCAATTCAGATGAATTGGATTCTTATTCTTGAGGAGATAATGCTTAAGTCCAAGAGGTTAATGAATTACCCATTTCCTTATGTTGTGCTCGTTTCCAGGTTTATTGACTATTTTAACATAGATGTCTCTAATGAGGTTGTTGACAACACCAACTCTAGCAATAGCCTCATCAAGAAGAAACATCTCACAAAGCTAGGGATGGTTAAAACTCCTCAAGGATGGCAAATGGCTGGCCAACAAGTTCCTGCTGCTACTGGAATTGAAGAGGAAGCTGATGAAGATGCTGAAGAAGAAGGCCCTGCTTAACCATCTTACTGTCCATTTGAATCTCTTATTATTCAAAAGATGGATGGCCTATTATCCCTACATCATGAGCACAAGGCTGAGACCAATTCAGCATTAAAGGAGATAAAATCTAGGCTAGAAAACATAGAAACTAAGCTTATGTTTGATGGTTCTGAATCCTTCTAGGATTTCTATGTTTTTTCTAGTTTCTTTAAGTTTCTTGTATTTCCTCTTTCTGTTTTTCATCTGTTTTCTTTTAGTTTTTATGATTAATCTATTGTTCCTCCCCTTGATTAATGAAGTTTCTATGTTTCTCCTTCTCATTATTTGCTATGCTATATTTTTGTCTTTGATAAGCCAAATAGGGGGAGAAATATTGATTGATATATCATACTCTGTTGTGCTCTGTTTTTCTACTAAGTTTTGCACAAATCAAAAACTATTGAATTATCAAATTAAGGGGGAGCAAATTGAGCAAATTAAGTCTAAGGAAGCAACTAACGCAAGTTAATGATTAATGTCTATGCAAGCATATCTCTTAACACTTGTTCTTTTGCAAAGAGGCTGATTTGTTTTTAGGTTTGCAAAAGTTCAAAGTCTTCTACTTTTCATCCCTCAAAGAACTTCAAAATCTAACACATGGTCAATCAAATATTTGGCATGTTCAAAGCCAAAAAGGGGGAGATTGTTGGATATAGGGGGAGCAACATGAAGAATGAAGCCTATGACTTAGAAGATAGTTTTGAGCTTTTCACATGCCTTGAAGATTGTAATTCAAATGGAATGTAGGAGAAAGAAATTTTTGATCCTTGCATTGAATTCACATACTCATTAACATGCTTAAATGATTTTCATTAAAACATCAAAGCTACTAACTATTTGAAAAAGGATTTATATTGAGTAATGTTTTTGGAAAAATATAATTTTACTGTATTAATCGATTACATAGCATTTTAATCGATTATTCAGTTTATGTTTCAAATTGGAAAAGCTTCTATGAACATTTTAATCTAGTACACATCAGATTAATCGATTATTTGGCTCGTATATTGAAACTGGATAGCTTTGGTGAATGTTTTAATCGATTACACACTTATTGTAATCGATTACATAGTGTAAAATGTATTTTGTGCCTTGCTGTAATAATCGATTATCATCATTCATAATCGATTACATAGGCCATTTGAAAAAGCCTGCTTTGCTGCTTTAATCGATTGCCATTATTTGTAATCGATTACACAAGCATTTTCTGAAACTGAACTTTTCTATTTTAATCGATTACAACTCGGTTTAATCGATTATTTTGTTTGTTATTGAAACCCAGAATGTGCCTTGAACACTTTGATCAATTAAGTGACAATTTAATCAATTACATAAGTCATTTTAATCTATTATTTGGCGCATGTAATCGATTACAGGTTGTTACAAAATTCTGTTATAAATAGAAGGAAGGCTTGGCTTGTTTTCTAACTTGAACACTTCGTATTTTCTGAGTATACACAAGCCTTCTAAGCGTTTGAAAGTGATTTTCTGGGTTCTCTAACTTCTTGTCTCACTCTTTAATCTTCATAAGCTATTGAATGATTTTTGGGCAAGAAACTTCAAGAGTTTGATGGAGAGCATGTTTTGAAATTCTGTTTTCTGCTATTCAACGTTGATTGGTAATTCATATGCATTCACATTTATTGGATCATCAGGTTGTATCTCTCCATAATCTTTGATTGTAATTTGGTTTTGAAATTTCTGTTATTTGATGCTATTGTAAGTGGGTTCTTTAAACTTTGGCTAGAGTAATGTTCTCTAGGAAAGAACATAGTAGTGTTCTTTGATTCTTGCTCTTTATAAGTCTAATAGGGTTTTAGATTTCTATTCTTTATCTAGTGTTGAGAAAGGGAGGTTGTTGTAAAGCTTGTAAGAACAAGAAATTTATAATAGTGGAACTCTAATCTAGTGTTGATTAGAAGAAACTGGATGTAACTTTTGTTGTGAAGTGAACCAGTATAAATTGCTTGTGTTGATTTTCTTTATCTCTATCTCTACAAGTCATCTTGTTCATTTGTTCTTGGTTCCATTATCATTACCTAACAAGTCCTGTTTTGAGCTATTGGTTTCTTGAGCTGAGTAATTTGATTGAGTAAAAGCATTCTTGGTTTTAAAAGTGATTAAGATCCTTAACGCTGACTTGATAAATAAATTTTTCAAAGACCAAGTAATAACCAATTCACCCCCCATCTTGGTTATTGTGGGTATTCCTATTGTTTTCAATATCATGCAGCAATTGTCATTGAATGAAACTTTGAACCCTTTATCACAAAGTTTGCTTATAATTAGGAGATTGTGCTTTAAACCTTCCACATAAAGGATATTTCTGATTTTGGTTTTGAAGTTGTCTCCTATATTGCCTTCTCCAATGATCTTCCCTTTGTTGTTGTCTCCATAGGTGACAAATCCTCCATCTTTAAGAGTCAAATTTGTGAGCATTGACATGTCACCAGTCATATGTCTAGAGCATCCACTATCAAGATACCATAATGAAGATCTTGCTCTTAGACATACCTACAAAATTCAAATCAATTTATAGAAGAAGGTACCCAATTGAGATTGGGTCCATAGGGGTTAGCTACTTTCTTCTTCTTTTGCACCCAAATACAATCTCCATTAGGCACATAGAATCTCCTAGCATAGCAATTATAAGATGTATGTCCTTTCATCATACAATAGTTGCATATTACAGATTTTGATGAATTCCTTAAATAAGCATTTTGATTGATCTTTAAGTTATTGAAATTCTTTTGATTCTTCTGTTTTGGTGGTACAAATACAGTTTTGCCAAAAGACTTTGAGCCTTGCTCGTAACCCAAACCAGAAGTATCTCCAACATATTTCTGCACACTCAACATTTCAGCTAAGTTGCATTTACCTTTGTAAAGCTTTCTCAAAAGATCAATAAAATCACTATTCTTGGATAAGAGTAACATGTATTTTTCTCCTTGACTTCTTTTGTAATCATCAAAGTCCTTTTGCAACAAATTGTATTTGTTAACATTAGTTAAAGAAGAAGCACATACACATCCATTCATTTTGTAACTTGAAACAAGTTTTTCATTTTCTTCTTTCAAGTTACAAAGTTCAGTTTGCAATTCTGTAATTTTTGCAACATGCCATCTAAGATTTCCTTTTAGCTTATTATTGGATTTTGCAAGCTGTTGGACCTCTTCATGCATGTCTTGAAAAGCATCAATAACTTGATAAAGTTCAGAACTTACCTCAGTTCCGGCAATTGAGAGATCATCATCTTCATTGATTGTGGAAGTGAGACACATATTTGCTTCTTCATTTTCAGTTGATGATTCAGAAGTTGTTGACTCATTATCTTCCCAAGCTATATAGACCCTCTTAGACTTTCCTTCCTTCTTTATCATATTTTCACCTTGTTGCTTTTTCAAAAAAATAAAGCATTCAGATTTGATGTGACCAAACTTTCCACGTTCAAAGCAAGTGAAGTTGTTGTCACTCCTTTTGTTGTTGTTGTTCTTTGTGAACTTTCTGTTCTTGTTTCTTCTCAAGAACTTGTTGAACTTTTTAACAATTAAATTCATGTTGTCCTCTTCATCTTCTTCACTTGAGTCTTCCACTTTTTCAACCTTTGAGGATGCAACTTTCAAGTGGCTATGCTTTAGTGTTTCTTCTCTACATCTTCTGCATTGGTTAGTTGTGACATTTCAAGTTCATACTCAAGAAGCTTACCAAATACTACAGCCATGGACATTTTGGATAGATCTTTTGATTCTTTGATTGCTGTCACCTTTGGTTGCCATGGTCTTATGAGACACTTCAAAATTTTTATGTTTAACTCTTCAGCATCAAAGATCTTTCCAACACCAAGAAGATGATTAATATATGAGTGAATCTTGTTTGAAGCTGAGAAATGCTTTCAGTGGTGTTCATCTTGAACATTTCATACTCATGGATTAAGGCATGTTTTCTTGATCTTCTTACTTTATCTGTACCTTCATGAGTTATCTCCAGCATTTCTCACATCTCCTTTACACTTGTGCACCTAACAGTTCTAAAGAATTCATCAGAGGAAAGTGCAGAAGTAATCATACTCTTAGCTTTAAAGTCATATTGGACAAGTCTCTTTTCAACATCTGTCATTTCGTCCCATTCCTTGGGAATCATATCATTACCAACAATTTTTATAGGAATCACAGGACCTTTTTCTATAGCATTCCAAGCACCCGGGTCATTTAATTGAATAAAGATTTTCATTCTATTTTTCCAAAACCTGAAGTGCTCTCCTTCAAACATCGGAGGACGATTGAGGGAGGCACCTTCCTTGAAGGTAATTTGTGTGGTATTCATTTTCTTTTTAAAGAAAGATAGTGATCTTGAATAACACTCAAGAACCTACTCTTGATACCAATTGAAAACAATAGGAATACCCACAATAACCAAGAGGGGGGTGAATTGGTTAATACTTGGTCTTTTAAAATTTTTATAAAATCAGAGTTAAAGGATCTTAATCACTTTTAAACCAAGAATGATTTTACTCAATCAAATTACTCAGCTCAAGAAACCGATAGCTCAAAATAGAACTTGTCGGGTAACGATAATGACACCAAGAACAAATGAACAAGATGACTTGTAGAGATAGAGATAAAGAAAATCACCACAAGCAATTTATACTGGTTCACTTCTCAAGAGAATGGGACTAACTTACCTATGGTAGTTTCTTCTCCGACAGGCAGATTCAAGAAGGGCTCCAGACAGAGAGGAGCGCCCCAAAGGACTAACTTACCTCCCAAGTGTAACACTTGTGGGAGGAACCACTGGGGAGTGTGCTCCACTGACCAGTTAGTTTGTTATAGATGTGGCAAGCAGGGCCACTATGCCAGGGAGTGCCCATAGGCAGGCAGTCGGGCTACAGCTGCTCCAGTGATATCAGCAGCACCTACCACAGGCCGGGTCTACACAGTGGATGCTGGAGAGGCCGCTAGAGCTCCTGATTTGATCAGAGGTATGATTTCGATTAATGCACATGAAGTGAGAGTCTTGTTCGACTCTGGAGCCACCCATTCTTTTATCAGTAACCGCACTGCACGGGAACTAAACTTGCCTATGTTCAGACTTTCTGTTCCTATGGAGGTCACTACTGCTTTCAAGGAGCAGTGCATGGTGGACATGTGTTGTAAAGACGTCCATTTCCAGTTTGAAGGCAGAGAATACATAGTTGATCTACATTGTTTGGCAATGCCTACCCTTGAGGTCATCTTGGGTATGGACTGGTTAGCCAAGTATGGCATTATGTTAGACTGCTGTCACAAGAAGGTGGTAGTGCCCTCAGATGGAGCCAGCTAGAGTTCTATTTTGTTCCTCTCAGTCTTGCAAGTCCGCAAGGAAATACAAAGAGGGGCATAGGGATATTTCTTGTTGAGTATAGCAGTTGAGAAACCGGGGTTGGATATGTCAAAGATTCCGGTGGTGAACGAGTTTGTTGATGTTTTCCCTGAGGAGATTACATAGCTTCCACCGGAAAGGGGAATTGAATTCTCCATTGATCTAGTTCCAGGTGTGGGACCTATATCTATAGCTCCTTACCACATGTCTCCTTTAGAGTTAAAGGAGATGAAGATTAAACTTGAGGACTTGTTGTCCAAGGGCTTTATCAGACCAAGTGTGTCACCGTGGGGAGCATCGGTCCTGTTTGTGAAAAAGAAAGATGGGAGTATGCAGTTGTGTGTAGATTACAGGCAGTTGAATAAAGTGACTATAAAGAATAAGTACCCTTTGCCTCGCATAGATGATTTGTTGGATCAGCTTAGGGGAGCCTATGTGTTCTCCAAGATCGACCTGGGATCCGGATACCATCAGATCCGAATTAAGCCAGAGGACATACCGAAGACTGCATTCAGGTCAAGGTATGGTCATTATGAGTACCAGGTCATTCCTTTTGGTGTGACCAATGCCCCTGCAGTGTTCATGGATTATATGAACAGGGTATTCAGACCATTTCTGGATCAGTTTATGGTGGTTTTCATTGATGATATACTGATCTATTCCAAGACAGAGGCAGAGCATGCCGAACACCTCAGGATCATTTTGCAGATCTTAAGAGATAACCAGTTGTATGCTAAGTTGTCTAAGTGTGAGTTCTGGCTTTCAGAGGTGAAATTCCCGGGCCATGTGATTTCTACAGCTGGGGTAGCAGTTGATCCCAGTAAGATCAAGGCTGTGATATCTTGGGAGAGGCCCAAGAACGTCTCAGAGGTCCGTAGTTTCCTTGGATTAGCAGGTTACTATTGGAGGTTTATTCAGGGATTTTCACAAATGGTACTACCTCTGAATCGGCTTACTAGGAAAGGTAGCCCATTTGTTTGGACCCATGAATGTGAAGAATGTTTCCTGAGACTGAAAGAAAAGTTAACCATAGCCCGAGTCCTGACTCTTCCTGATCCTGAGGGTTGCTTTGAGGTCTTTTGTGATGCATCTAAGCAGGGACTTGGATGTGTTTTGATGCAGGAGAAGAGAGTGGTTGCCTACACATCCAGGCAGTTGAAACCACATGAAGAGAGTTATCCCACACATGATTTGGAGTTAGCAGCGATTGTGTTTGCTCTAAAAGTGTGGAGGCACTACTTATATGGTGCTAGATTGGTGGTGTTTAGCGACCACAAGAGCCTCAAGTATCTGTTTGATCAAAAAGAGTTGAATATGAGGCAGAGACGATGGATAGAGTTCCTCAAAGATTATGACTTTGAGTTGAAATACCATCCGGGGAAAGCTAATGTGGTAGCTGATGCTTTGAGCAGGAAACATGTAAGTGTTCGGGAGGCCCAGAGACATGATGGTGATGTGAGGACCATGATTGGCCGGCAGGATGTTTCCGAAGATGATCATGGTTTGGTATTATAACAGGGCCAGATCGTAGTGCCTAAAGGCGAGCTAGTTGATGCAGTTTTGGTAGAGGCTCATAAGGGCCAGTTCAGTATTCATCCAGGTGCCACCAAGATGTATCAGGATCTCAAGAAGAAGTTCTGGTGGCCAGGGATGAAGAAAGATATAGCTGAGTATGTGACTAGATGCCTGGTATGTCAGAAGGTGAAGATTAAGCATCAGAGACTGTCAGGCCTATTACAGCCGTTGCAGATCCCAGAGTGGAAATGGGATAGCATTTCCATGGACTTTGTGGTGGGATTACCAAGGACTTAGACTGGATGTGACTCCATCTGGACAATTGTTGATAGGCTGACTAAGACTGCTCACTTCTTACCTGTTCGGACTGACTATACTGCAGAGAGGTTGGCTCAGCTATATGTCCAAGAGATTGTCAGGCTGCATGGAGTTCTAGAAAGTATTATCAGTGACAGAGACCCGAAGTTCACTTCCAGATGCTGGGGTGCGCTTCAGGAAGCTTTTGGTACTCAGCTGAGGCTCAGCACAGCCTACCATCCTCAAACAGATGGTCAGACAGAGAGGACCATCCAGACCTTGGAGGATATGTTGAGGGCTTGTGCATTAGAGCAGGGTGCCAGCTGGGACAGGTACCTACCTCTGGTGGAGTTCTCATACAATAATAGCTTCCATGCCAATCTGGGCATGGCACCTTATGAAGCACTGTATGGACGGAGGTACAGAACTCCTGTATGCTGGACAGAGGTAGGTGAGAGACAACTTCTTGGATCCGAGATGGTTCAAGAGACTTCTGAGCATATCAGAATGATTAGAGACAAGTTGATGAAGGCTCAGAGTCGACATAAAAGTTATTATGATCATAAACACAGGCTGCTGCAGTTTGAGGAGGGCGACCATGTGATTTTGAGGCTGTCTCCGGTTACAGGAGTAGGACGGGCCTTAGGTGTGAGGAAGTTGAGCCCTAGATTCATTGGTCCCTATCAGATACTTCAGAGGGTTGGACTAGTGGCATATAGGCTAGCTCTACCTCCCCAGTTGTCAGGACTACACGATGTTTTTCACGTGTCACAGCTGAGGAAGTATGTGGCAGATCCATCACACGTGGTAGAACCTGACATCGTTTAGATTAGAGAGAATCTGACGAGTCCTACAAGACCTATGAAGATCTTGGAACATGGCGCCAGTAGTGTGGAACATGGCGCCAGTAGCGTGAAATTGCACTAGAAGGCCATTTCTAGCGGTCTTATGGCACGAATAGCGTCAGTTTGGCATGATTAGCGCCACAGACGCGCCCAGTTGGCGTGGTTAGCGTCGTATTGGCGTGATTAGCGTCGTATTGGCGCGATTAGCACCATTAATGCCCAGGAAGCTTTTTGTTGCGCTAATTTGACGCGAATAGCGCCATATATGGCGCGATTAGCGTGGGAACGTCGACAGACCCAGTATTTAAAGGCCATTTTACGAAATTTTGGCCCCAAAACACTGTTTCTCTTCCTCCCTGAGCCTAGACCACCATTGATGCATCTTAGGAGCTTCATACCTTCATCATACACCCATAAAACACCTCCTCATCCTTAATCTTGAATTGAACCACTTGAGGGCCAATTTCAGCCTGGCTAGAGAGAAACCCCATTCCATTGAGTTCTTGAGAGAGAGCTAGGCTCTGGATAGGCAAAGAAGCTGGTCCAAGGACGCCAGAGCTAGGAGAAAGACTTCTCCAGCCTTCCTTTATTGATTTGAGGTAAGAAATTCACATCCTAACCGTTTAATTCTTGAAATGGGAGATTTGGTGAATAGTAACCAATTGATTATGGGACTAGAATTAGGCTTAAGTTCTTTAGAAAAGGATAGTCAGGAGGTTGTTCTGAGACATATGGAACCTTGAAACTAGAATTGTGATGAAGTTTGAGTTTGTCTCTAGGGAGGAGGAAGTGTGTGTGAATAAGAGGTGCTATGCCTGAATTAAATTAAGTACCTTTACAAAAGTTGTTCATAAGGCCAAATGATCGGTGAAAACATGATAATATATGTGTTTTGGCTGAGTTGAACCATTGTTGGTTCTTGATATTGATAAAGCTTTGAATTGAGCTGCACAGAGTCCTAAAGAGACTCTGAGGCCTTAGTTAAGACTGAGGCAGACCATTGAGTGTCAATGCATGGCCTAGTAGAAACTGGACCAAGATAAACCTTATGTTAGAGGACAGGAACTGGTTATGGAAGGAAGGATGTTTCCTTCCCTATAAACGGTGGAATACCGTTTCTGATTGTCTTTTTCATGCCTATTATAGGGCGTGAGGCGCATATCACTGGTGAAGGACACCACGAGACCCGGAGAGCTATTTCTGAGCTGAGGCCATCAGTGTTCTTGGGGGATTGTTTCCCCTATTTGTGTTCACCACACCCAAAGTGGGTGATGTTAAAGCCAGATCCTGAGATAGGGTATATGTGTATTGTTTACACTGAGATATTGTATGTTGTTGATTATGATGATGGTATTGATTACACTAGTATAGTGTATGCTCGTATGGATTCTGTTATGAGATGATTGTGATGTGATTGTATAAGAATCTACTGGCCAGTAGTATGAGGAACTATGGACCCTTTGGGAATGTTCCCACTCGGTGGATGATCTCCCTAGGGATAATCCATAGGCGTCCATATAAACCCTGAGTAGATGTACCCACTCGATGGATGATCCTATTCAGGTATTGGGCGGCAAGTCCTGAGTAGATGTACCCACTCGGTGGATGATCCTATTCAGGAACTCAGATGAAAGTCCTGAGAGAATGTACTCACTTGGTGGATGATCTCTCTCAGGCACTATGTATTGTTTGCTTATGCATGTTTGGGGTGGCCATGTGCATGCAAATGTTCTTGCGAGCCATGTAGGCTTATTATATGATGTAGTTTTACATGATTTGATTTCTGTTATGCTATATTATATGTATATATATATATATTTATGTGCTGGAGAGTGAACCAGGGGGAGGGAAACCTCTGAGGACCCTGAGTTTATTGGGATGATTATCTCACCCCTGTTTGGGGCTCATATTGCAGGAACTGAGATAGAAGTCACTGAGAGATCCCAAGGCAAAAGGCCTGAGCTGGGATAGGGTGGTAGAGCACCCTAGGCTTAAAAGACCGAGCTTGTTAGCTCACATTTTGTTTATTTTGTCTGTATTTTGATACCTAGGGAAAATTTGTATAGTTTTGAGAACTATGTATCTTGTAAAGGACAGAGATTCACCATATATGTATATAATGTGTATTTATATTGGATTCAGGCTTCCTTTATTGTTTTTTTTCCATGCTTGCTGCGTTATTCTGATATTGTATTAATGTTAATACGCCGGGTGCACACGGGGTGTTAAAAGATATAAGTGATTATGTAATGAAGAAGTCTATCTTCATGAGTCATTGGGCCAGTGCTTATCCTAAGCTTCAGCCTCATTTAAGGATCAAGAAGCATCCCCCTATAGGTTTCCACCCTATTATAACCCCCAACCTCTTCTTCAAATTTTCTTTCTCCTTCAAAGGAAATACCAGCTACAACTTCCCAGACTTTAGGAGTAATTTCCATGGATACTCCATTAACTTGGGACAAAAGTGTTCCATCCATAGAGGTCTTAGAAAAGGTGTAAAACACCTTCACTAATTCAGGGTAAAAGGTACCCTTCATCTAAACAAACTTTCTCAATCCCTGGGTTTCAATCAAGGCAGGGAATTGAAAGCCTTCTCTAATGAACCACTCAAGGTCAAGGTGTTTGGGAGGACAAATAAGTTTGGTGGCATTGAACTGAAGGTAGGTCATTTTGTCTCTCTCAACAGGAAACCAATGATCTAACTATTGACAGCAGGGTTAGAGGTTTCAACACTCTTTCTCTTAGAGGATTTGGTTCTCTTGGGTGCAAACATATTGAACAAGGGAGGAAAGGCTATAGGACAAGGTTTCTGGACTCAGAAGAAGAAAGAAAAACACAGTAGTGCTTGAGATGGTGTGATTTCTCCTTTGAACATAGGTTGTATTTATAGAAGATTTTGGGCTCCAAAGTTCAAATTTGAAATGAGTAACAGTTATTTTCGAATTAACCCACTAAAATTAAAGCACATAAGATTCAAATTTGAATTAGGTGGCAGTTGGGCAGTTACAATTTTCAAGAAAATCTTGCAAATTTTGCAGTAACTCCATGAATAATCGATTATATGCTTATGTAATCGATTAATTTGTAAGCAAAATCAGTTTCTGTAGAAGCTGTAATCGATTAATTCGACAAGTAATCGATTATTATAGAGAGAATTTGAATTTCAAACAATTTTTCAAACAATTTAATCGATTACCATTCACTGTAATTGATTATTCCAATGAATTGAATTTTTGCAAAAGAATTCTTAAGCTATGTAATCGATTAATTCGATGGCTTAATTGATTATTCCAGAGAAATTCATTTTCTGGAATTATTTCCTATGTAGAATAATCGATTATCCTGGTTGTGTAATCGATTACATAAGTACAAATTTTATTCTAAGCCATGTTTCAAGTTCATTTAATCGATTAATACATGCTTTAATTGATTATTCCAGTAGCAATATCAGAATAAACAATATTTATGTAGCATATTTTGAAAGCACATGTGATGATTGAACAAGTAAGAAGCTATTTCCAATGAATAATCACAAGGCAAGCATGCTAGCAAATGTTAGACTCATCAAGGATACATAGCATATTTTTAAGAGTATAGAATCTATCTCTAGCCAAAGGTTTAGTGAATATATCAGCTAATTGATGGTGAGTATCAATGAAGTCAATTTTGATGTTTCCTTTTTGGATGTGATCTCTAAGGAAGTGATGTCTTATCTCAATGTGTTTGGTCCTTGAGTGCATTATTCGATTCGTGGAAATGTTGATGGCACTTGTGTTGTCACATAGCAGAGGTATTTCTTTTAATTCTACACCAAAATCTTGCAATTGTTGTTTTGACCAAAGATTTTGAGCACAACAACTTCCAGCAGAGATATACTCAGCTTCAGATGTTGATAAAGCAATACAAGATTGCTTCTTGCAATGCCAAGATATTAATGAGCTGCCTAGTAGGTGACAAGTTCCACTAGTGCTTTTTCTATCCAATTTGCACCCTGCAAAGTCAGAATCAGAATATCCTACTAAATCAAGTGATGCACCTTTAGGATACCAAAGACCAACTTTTGGTGTTGATTTGAGATATTTGAGGATCCTTTTGACTGCAGTGAGGTGTGATTCTTTAGGATTTGCTTGATATCTTGCACACAAGCACACACTCAACATAATATCTGGTCTACTAGTTGTCAAATACAGTAAGGATCCTATCAGTCCTCTAAATCTTGATTAATCAACTGTCTTTCCTTTTTCATCTGAATCAAGATAAGTTGATGTTGCCATTGGGGTTGCAGCATCTTTGCTTTTATCCATTTCAAATTTTTTGATCACTTCAAGGCAATACTTTGTTTGATTTAGAAATGTCCCATTCTTCATTTGCTTCACTTGAAGTCCAAGAAAGAATGTTAACTCCCCCATCATTCACATTTCAAACTCATTCTGCATAGAGATAGAAAATTCTTTTCACAACAATTGATTAGTTGAACGGAAAATTATATCATCAACATACACTTGAACTAATAAGATATCATTGCTTTGCCTTTTGATGAACAAGGTTTTATGAACATGTCCTCTTGTGAAAGATTGTTCAAGCATAAATTTACTTAATCTCTCATACCAAGACCTTGGAGCTTGTTTTAAACCATACAGAGATTTCTTAAGTTTGAAAACATGGTTTGGATATTTAAAATCTACAAAACCAGGAGTTGCTCCACATAGATTTCCTCCTCAGTATATCCATTTAAGAAAGCACTTTTAACATCCATTTGAGAAAGTTTAAAATCCATTAAACATGCATATGCAAGTAATAATCTAATGGCTTCCAATCTTGCAACTGGTGTACAGGTTTCCTCATAGTCAATGCCTTCCTCTTGGTTGTAACCTTTTGCAACCAATCTAGCTTTGTTTCTGACTATGATTCCACTCTCATCAAGTTTGTTTCTAAAAACCCATTTAGTTCCTATAGGTTTGACGAAAGAAGGTCTAGGAACAAGTTCCCAAACTTCATTTCTCTTAA
The DNA here is from genome assembly GCA_007407185.1 of Glycine tomentella. Classification (NCBI taxonomy): domain Eukaryota; kingdom Viridiplantae; phylum Streptophyta; class Magnoliopsida; order Fabales; family Fabaceae; genus Glycine; species Glycine tomentella. The sequence continues at coordinate 5,810 of PYAF01003330.1, read as the reverse complement.
ATTGATTCAATTCATCATGCATGACATGCATCCAATGTTCATCAATTAAGGCTTGATCAATGTTCCTAGGTTCTATTTGTGAAACAAAAGCCATATTACAACAGAGATTTTTTAATGATGATCTAGTAGATACTCTGTTTGAAACTTCACCAATGATATTGTCAAGGGAGAGATCTTTGGTAGTTCTCCAATCCTTTGGCTCTTGAACTGGTGTTGATTGTTTAGCTTCAACAATTGGTTCTTCTTTTTCTTTATCTATTGAATCATTAAGCTGAATGAACTCCTCCAAAGGACATGCATCAATATCACATTTCTTTTCCTCCTTGTAGAGATTAGATTCATCACAAGTAACATGTACTGATTCTTCCATGCACAAGGTTCTTTTATTGAAACTCTATATGCTTTGCTATGTAATGAATATCCAAGTAAGATGGCTTCATCAGCTTTAGCATCAAATTTTCCAACTGATTCTTTACCATTATTTAAAACAAAGCTCTTGCAGCCAAATACTCTTAAATGAGAAATATTTGGTTTTCTACCTTTTTATAGTTCATAAGGAGTTTTCTTTAAAATAGGCCTTATTAGTAATCTATTCAAAGTATAGCAAATTGTACTTACAGCATCAACCCAAAAATGTTTAGGCAAATTTGTCTCATTAAGAAGAGTTCTTGCACCTTCTTCAAGGATTTTGTTGGGTTGTTCTTGGAGCTGAAAAATTGTGGTTAATTTCATTTTCTTCACAAAATTTTTCAAAATGTTTATTTTGGAATTCTCCACCATGATCACTTCTTATTGAGATAATTTTGCTCGTTTTTTCATTTTGAACAAGTTTGGCCAATTTTCTAAAAGCATTAAAAGCATCACTCTTGGATTTCAAAAACAAGGTCCATGTGAACCTAGAGTAATCATCAACAATGACAAGTCCATAGTAATTACCTCCTAAACTCATAGTTCTAGAAGAACCAAACAAATCTATATGAAGTAATTCAAGAGGTCTTGAAGTAGAAACAACATTTTTACTTTTAAAAGATTTTTTTTTTGTTTGTTTCCCATTTTGACAAGTATCACATAATTTGTCATTTTCAAACTTGAGTTTGGGTAAACCAATGACTAAATCCTTTTTTATTAGCTTGTTCATATGATGCATGTTAATGTGACTTGCCTTTCTATGCCATAGCCAAGATTCATCAATTTTACCTATAAGGAAAGAAGTGTTGTGAAAGAATGCATGATCTATGGAGAGTAAATAGATATTACCTTTTCTCTTACCTATATGAATCACCTCACCATTTTGTCCATCACATATAATGCAGCAACTATCATTAAATGACACTTTGAACCCTTTATCAAAAAGTTGACTTATACTTCGGAGATTGTGCTTTAAACCTTCCACATAAAGAACATTTATGATCATGGTATTGAACATGTCTCTTATGTTTCCTTCTCCAATTATCTTCCCTTTGTTGTTGTCCCCACATGTGACGAATCCACCATCTTTAAGAGTCAAATTTGTGAGCATTGATATGTCACCAGTCATATGTATAGACCATCCACTATCAAGATACCATAATGAAGATCTTGCTCTTAGACATACCTGCAAAATTCAAATCAATTTATAGAGAAAGGTACCCAATTGAGATTGGGTCTATAGGGGTTAGCTATTCTCCTTTTCTTTGGTACCCAAATGCATTCTCCATTTGGCACATAGAATCTCCTAACATAGTATTTATTAGATGTGTGACCTTTCTTCATACAATAGTTACAAGTTACTGTTTTTTATGCTTTTTCAAAATAAGTCATGTGATTAAACTTTGGTTTTGAGACAACTTTTTGATATTTCTATTTTGGATGCACAAACTTTGTTTTTTCATAAGGTTTTGATCCATGTTTGTAACCCAATCCAGAAGTATCTCCAGCATATTTTTGTACACTTAGAATTTCATCCAAGTTGCATTTTCCTTTATAAAGCCTTTTCAAGAGATCAACCAAGTACTTATTTTCTAAAAGTACTACCATATATTTTTCACCTTGACTTTTTTTGAGCTCATCAAACTCTTTTTTCAAATCATTGTATTTGTCAACATTAGATGACAAAGAAGCACATACACATCCATTCATTTTGTAACTTGAAACAAGTTTTTCATTTTCTTCTTTCAAATTACAAATCTCAGTTTGCAATTATGCAATTTTTGTGACATGCCATCTAAGATTTCCTTTTAGCCTATTATTGGATTTTGTAAGCTTTTGAGCCTCATCATGCATTTCTTGAAAAGCATCAACAACTTGATCAAATTCAGAACTTACCTCAATTTCAACACTTGAGGATTCATCATCTTCATTTATTGTGGAAGTGAGACACACATTTGCTTCTTCCTTTTCAGTTGATGATTCATAAGTTGTTGACTCATTGTCTTCCCAAGCTATGTAGGCTCTCTTAGGCTTTCCTTCTTTCTTTATCTTGCTTTCACCTTGTTGCTTTTTCAAAAATATAGTGCATTCAGATTTAATGTGGCTAGGCTTACCACATTCAAAGAAAGTGAAATTGTTGTCACTCCTTCTGTTGTTATTCCTTGTGAACTTTTTCTTCTTGTCTCTTCTCAAGAACTTGTTGAACTTTTTGACAATTAGATTCATGTTGTCCTCTTCATCTTCCTTACTTGAGTCTTTCATCCTTGAGGATATAGCTTTCAAGGCTATGCTTTTTTGTTTCTTTTCTGCATCTTCTGCTTTGGTTAGTTATGACATTTCAAGTTCATACTCAAGAAGCTTACCAAAAAGTGCAGTCATGGAGATTTTGGATAGATCTTTTGATTCTTTGATTGCTATCACCTTTGGTTGCCATGGTCATGTGAGACACTTCAAGATTTTGATGTTCAACTCTTCAGCATCAAAGATCTTCCCAAGACCAAGAAGATGATTAACTATGTGAGTGAATCTTGTTTGAAGCTGAGATATGCTTTCAGTGGTGTTCATCTTGAACATTTCAAACTCATGGATTAAGGCATGCTTTCTTGATCTTTTTATTTCGTCTATACCTTCATGAGTTATCTCCAGCATTTTCCACATCTCTTTTGCACTTTTGCACCTAACAGTTCTAAAGAATTTTGAAAATATAATGAACACTTATGCAAATAACCAAGAGGGGGGTGAATTGGTTTTACCTCAGAGTTTTTAAAATTTCCTTTCAAAATTGCTACAGCGGAAGACTTTCAACAAGGATTGTATCTTAAAAAGCAATTATGAAAACAATTTTCTTCACCTTCTATTTCACAAATGCTTTCACTTTAATCAATCAAACCACTCATGTGTTGTTACCAATCTTGTGATATGAACAAAAACTTAATACTTCAAGAACAATATGAAGATAAACAGAAATATTCAAACACACAAGATTTATACTGGTTCACCTCTCAACCCCTAAGGCTACATCCAGTTTTCTTCTAATCAACCTTGATTAGAGTTTCACTATAACAAATATAATATCTTTACAAGCTTGTAAAGATCTCTTTTACCCTCCCTAGGTAAAATTCAAAATCTAAACCTATAGACTTTTCAAAAGATCTAGAATCAGAGATCCCCTCTCTGTTCTTCCCTCTAGAAACCTATCTAGAAAAAGCTTTAAAGATTACAATTTGTTATATGAACATTCAACAAGAAATACAACACAAATATCAACCAATAACCAAGCTTATAGATCAAGAAAGATATCACCTCTTATTCCTTAGTGAATTCAATAAAATGAATGATCTAACCAGACTGAGAATGTATGCAATTGATCTTTCTTGATGACTTCTTTAATCAGAAAGCTTGAACAAATTGAAAATAAATGGAATACTTCAATACAACCAAGAGGGGGGGTGAATTGGTTGAACCTTGGTAAATTAAAATTTCAAATCAGAGTTTCTCCACTAGATCTTTATCACTTAAAAATTGTTTCAACACCAAGAATCAATATTCAATCAAATTCCTTTTCCAAGAAGAATAGAAAACAGAGTATAACTTTCTGTGCAATAAAATTGATTCACAAACAAAGCAATTAAGAGATGAATAGATGTGAAGAAAGATTAGCCACAGATTTTTATACTGGTTCACTTCAAACACAATGAAGCTACATCCAGTTCTTCCACTCAACACTAGAGTAGAGTTCCACTATTGCAAAAAATTATTCTTACAAGCAAATACAAACCTCTCTTTATCAACCCTAGATAAAGTTCAGATGTCTAAAACACTATTAGACCCTTAGAGACCAAAACCCACACTGAGAACACTACTCAGCTGTCCATAGAGAAACACTATCTCTAACCTTGCAAGAAACCCATTTACAATAGACTAATCTTTACATAAATTCAAACAACAGTTTTACACCTTCAAACAATAAGGAAAAATATCACCTGATAATCCAAGAATCCATGCACATGAATGATTCAACAGGTTGAATGACAGATTGCTAACTCAATGCATTCCTTTCCTTATGCTTTGATGAACAATGATGCTTCACTCTCTTGAATCAAACAATCATATGAATTTGTGAAGCCTAAGAATGTTTAGTAACTCAGAAAATTCACTAATGAAAGCTCAAAAAGGTTTGTGATTGCCCAGAATTCGAAATCTCAAAAGTTACAACCCTCAAAATAATGGGTTCTATTTATAACAGTTTTCTAACTGAAAATAATTGATTAAACCCGCTCCAGTAATCGATTATTTAGCATATGTAATCGATTAAATCAAGATTGTAATCGATTAAAATGCTCCTAATAAGTTCTGGGTTTGAGCTATGAACAATATAATCGATTATTCTGTGAAGTAATCGATTAATCCAGTCAGTCATGATTTTCTAAAATGCTCTTTGTAATCGATTATCATGATGAGTAATCAATTAAGACAGTAGACCATGTTTTCCTAAGCATGCATGTAATCGATTACCAATTTTTGTAATCGATTAAGCCAAAGAGTTCCATTTCTCATAAAAAGCCTGAGTAATCGATTAATCCGATATGTAATCGATTACAATGTTCTTTGTTTGTTTTCTGAAAGGCACGAAGAACAAAATAATCGATGTCATAGCTTTTGTAATCGATTAATGCAGTAGGAACTTATTTTTCCAAAAACTTTGTTAATTTTAAATGCCTTTCTATTTAAATGCTTTTACTAATATCTTTAATCTGACAATCCTAGATGAATGATTCATGCATGATATGCTCAATTGGATTATCAGATCATAAACTTCCTTTTACATTAATCAAATTGATCTTCAAGCTTTTCTTGGAACTTTTATCCTTAGTCATGTTGAAAGCACAAAATACTTGAAGATTGATCCTTGTTCAATGATGCCTGGCTTCACTTGAATCAACAATCTCCCCTCTCTGTTCTAAAAATATAATGAACACTTATGCAAATAACCAAGAGGGAGAGTGAATTGGTTTTACCTCAGAGTTTTTAAAATTTCCTTTCAAAATATGTAACAGCGAAAGACTTTCAAAAAGGATCGTATCTTTTAAAACCAAATAGAAAAACAATTTCCTTCACCAATCAAACCACTCTTGTGTTGTGACCAATATTGTAAGATGAAAAAAAGTAATACTTCAAGAATATTATGAAATACAAACAGAAATATTGTAACACCCCAAAATTTCAGTCAAGGCTAGGGTAAAATACTAATTGGAGGTAGTACAGAAGAATTTAGGAAATGCTCTGAACATTTTTGGAAATGACGATTTTACCCCTAGAATGAGAGGTAAAAATACCAAAATACCCCTGGGACAAAACTGATCAAAATGATTTTAGAAAATTATGGAAATCTGAGAATGGGA